>BQNB010159710.1:0-14882 GCA_026074375.1 Tanacetum coccineum | reverse complement strand
TCGGGAACTTATTGATGGATAATACTTCAGTTGAAAGTATTATTTGTTGGTGTTCTTTTACCAACTTGTGATTTTATTTCTTTTAATTGACAATGTTTTTATCTTTTTGGTTTTTTTTATGAATATGCTAAAAAGAAAATGAAAAATATTTTTGTATTTTTATATTTTTAATAACAAAAATAACTTCACGGGGAAGGATCTTCAAAGGACAAATTGTCAAACTTCGAAACGACAAACGCTTACACTCCTCCCCGGCAGCGGCGCCAAAATGATGTTTGTAAATTAGACCCTTTATATATATAAATATAAATATATAATAAGGATCAAAATCCACAAAATCAATGAAACCGGAAGTAGTATAGAATATTCCCGGGTCGTTTATCCCCAACGAAGAGTGAATTGGAAAGTCGAGAGTTGGATTAACATTTGATTATTGAATGGAAGATATTTGGATTGGATTTCTAAATCTACGAAGAATTTAATGCAATCTACTCTAAAAATGAAAAAAGTACACAAAATTAAGCTAAACACGATAACGGTAATCTAAAAATGTTGACTAAAACCCTAAATTTTCAAAAATTAACTTAAAATGATTTTTTCACTTTTAATAGACTCTAATTAACTAAAAAGTAAGATTAAAGAAAACTAGAACGAAAACGGAGTTGATTTGAGCTTTAAAACACAAAAACCGTGAACGGGAACGAATCTCGTTCTTTAAAAAATGAAATTTTGCAAAAACAAGCCTACGAGAGCAAATCTATTTTTCCTAGGTGCAAAATGATAAAAGAAAATTTTGAAAAAAAGAATTATATTTTTTAAACTTTTTTATAATTTTTTATGAATTAAAAACGAATTTAACTAAAATTAAATATAAAAAATACTAAACGATTTATGAAAATTCTAAAAAAATTACAGAAAGTAGCTAGAAGAGTGAGGAATGCAAGAAAAATAAAATGGGTGAAACAACTTATCAAATAAGCTGTTAAATAAGCAGAAAACAGCTTATGGGCTTGTTGGGCTAAAAAGGGGTTAAATGATTAATTGTGCAAACAAATGCTGGATGAGCTATTGTAGCAAACTGGTTAGTGTGTGTGCAAGGTGTGTTGTGTGTGCAAAGGGGGAGGTTTAGGGTTCGACCCTTGGCCTCTCTCTTTTTATAAAACTTTTTTTTTCTTTTTTTTTTCTTCTTTTTTTTAAAACTTATAAATTATGAAAAATTAAGCAACTTTAAAAAAGGAAACTTTTTTATATCTTAAAAAATAAGCAATCTAAGTTGACAGTGAGCTTTTTTTATACTAAGACATATTAAGCTAAATGTTGGGCTTTTAAACACTAATAAGCTAATGAAAATGAAAGATAAGCTAAAACCAATAAGCCACTAAACCTAATAAGCAAAATGAAGACACAAATAAGCACAAAGGAATAAGCAAATAAGCAGAAAAGGCAAATAAGCAAAAGGTAAAACGGTTAAGCTATTCTAGGCAAATAAGCACTTTGAAAATGAGAAAATAAGCAAAACAGGTTATCTACCTAACCTAATAAGCAAATTAAGTTAGAAATAAGCAAGAAATAACAAGCAAATAAGCCAAGAAGTCAAAATAAGCTATAAGCCACAAATTAGGTGCATGGCAGCCTAGGGGACAAGGTTTAGGCTTAAACTTTAAGCACTTGAGGGGACCTTGGGACTTAATGGCTTATATGAGCTTAAAGTCAGAACAAGTGGCTTTCTAGAAAAGCAAAGAAAATCAAGTTTGGAACAAAAACAAACACTGAAAAGGTTTAGGGAAAAGGGCTGATTAAAACGGCTTATGCTGATATGGATACTTAAGAAAAAAAAGGTGGCTTAAGCAGCCTATTAAATATGCTATCAAATAAACTTCAAAATCAAAAGTAAGTTAAAACAAATGAAGACTGACTCAAAAAGAGCTTATGCTCAAATTTTCAAAAACTAAGAACCTTTTTTAACATCTGAAAATTAAGATTTAAAAAGATAGTTTTACCACAGGACAACTTGATAAAGACTATACATATTTTAGAAAAAAGCACAAATGAATCAAAAAGGGACAATTTGCTACTGCATTAGGCATTCAAAGAGAACACAAAAACAACATTCAAAACTATTTTAAAGTATCTAATCAAAAAAGCACTCATTCAGACAATTTTGAACCACAGATTAACACAACTCTTAGAAAAACCTTAAAATCAATCTTAGAACTTAGAAACTCTGAAAATTAGATTAAGAACAACTTAAAGTAGGCTGTCAAAGTTAAACAAATGGTCCAAATGGGTTTGAAACTCTATTTGACCCAATTTAACCACTATCCCAAACACCCCCTTAAGTATAGAAATCCAATTTTTAAAACAGATTTGGTGAGATTTGAGCTTAGATACTTAAAAATAGATAGCTAACATGCAAAGATGAGCACAAATAAGCGCAAAGCAAACAATGATAAGCACTTGAATAAGCACAAGAGCAATAAGCAGTTTACAAAGTAAATAAGGCAGGCTTGAACAAATACTTGAACAAAGGAGAAATAAGCACTTAAACAAAGATAATAAGTATTAAGCAAACATAAATAAGCAAGATAAGCAGAAAATAAGCAAGCAATAAGCACTTGAATAGTAAATAAGCAAAAATGAAAATAAAGACTTACAATACCCTTTGCTCAAAACAAGGGTGATAAAAAATTCTACAAGCTAGTAGGTCTATAAGCTCTTCCAAATCTAGCTTATCATCCAAAAAGAAGCTGAGGTGATTTTTAGGGGAGATTCGTTTTGAGATTTTTGTAAAATTTACTCAAGTCCTTTTAATATTTAGATAAAAACAGATTACTTATGTGTATGATTAATAAGTTATAAGTGCTTATGAAGGCTTTTGAAACATAGTCAAGATTTGAAAACAAAAGTGCTTAAAACAGATTTTTTAAGAAACCAACTTAAATTTCATTAAACTTCAAAACATTACAATATTAAAAATTTCACATTGAAAACTGAAAAAATTAAAACTAGGTTAAAAAGACTACAAAAAAAAACTAACTGCCAAATGGTTACAAGAGGTCCTATATTTATACTACTCGTAGGAAGATTCTAGGAGGTCTCTTGGTGTGCTTCTTTAGAGAGAGGCTTCAGCTTATGCTTGTTGTGTGAGGAGAAAGAAATCTTCAATCTTGGCCTTTGATCACCCATTTGTGTTTCTTTAAACCAATCTCAGCCTTTGAATAAGCCCACGTAGCTTTTTGTCCAATAAGACACCATGGGATTGCCATGGTGTCATTCTCCTTATGTGCATATGGGAGTGGGGAGGGTTTTAGAGAGTGGGGGTTAAGGGTTTTTGTCTTGGAGCGTGGGATTCAACTCTGTTTGGAAGTGGCAGGGTAAATGGGGAAGGATGGTGAATAGTGAAATGTGGTGGGTAACTTTGTTTATTGTTGTTTGATGTTGGGTTTGAAAAGCTGACAAATTTGGCCCCTCATGTTATATATGGTTGTTGTAGGGACAGTCCCTAAAGGACTAACGGTGTAAAGGCTATAACGGTTTTGTGGTTTGGGCTTAGGGATGTTGGGCCGGATCATGGATTGGCAGATTTAATATTTAAGCCTAACTTTGTATAAGGCTTATTTAAGCCATGTAGTTGATAGCTTATTGGGCCGACTTAGCCTAATAACATGGGTCGGGTTGGCCCGATAAGTTTTCTTCGGTTTCAGCTTTGGATTTGACTTTTGACTTTTGTCGGGGTTGACTTTGGTTGACTTTTTGACTTGATTTTGACTTCATCGCGCTCTTTCCGTTCCCGTGCTTGTTTCTTGTTGTTTTGGCTTCGATTTTGTCCTTTTCTTGATTATCTGTTACCTACACAATATAAGTAAAAACATACAAATACAATGTATTTTTGATACGTTTTTGGTCATTTAAGTTTGGTTTTGATGGAAAACGATATGTGTAATTAAGCACATACCAACAAGTAAGGTAGTAAGAAGACTATTACAAGGCCCCTAAGAGTACATTACTTGCAATTGAAATATCTTAAGAGGGATCAACTATATTAGGGGTAAGGTAGTCTAAAAAGTGTTAACGATGGTATCCTTTCTACACACTCACGTTTCCCAAGACGTCTATGCCAATTTAATGTTTTATGGCTAGTTTTCTAAAGCCTAACGCGCACATCCATCACAAGAAGCAACATTAAAAGGATCTACATACTAAGTTTCATGCAATCATAAGTAAATACTAAAGGGTCTAGCCTAGCATGTTAAGCAAAAGAGAAGAACAAGATTTAATCAAACAACACATAGACATATTGAATGATTAAAGGGATAGATGAACTTCACTCGATTAAAACATGTGTTCAAGGCTAATACAAGAGGGTTTTAACACCCTTAAAATAGCCTATACAGCTGCTAAACTCGACTAATGATAATAAGGTTCGTCTCCCAAAAGTTACACACTTAAAACCCTAAAAACGGATTTGTATATATAGGAAAACAAGCATGACGGCGTCGCTTTATGTTCCTGACGCCGTTGTGCCGCAATGGTCTTCTAGGGTTTCTTCAGGTCGGATTCATTCTAATGTTGTCTGGAATTTTATGACGCCGTCCCTTGATAACTTTGACGCCGTCCCTTGCACTATATGCTTTTCATCAAGATAGTTGGTGTAGAGTTGTAGTCTTGTCCGTTTCTTCTCTAATTGAGCCCAAATTACGTGTATTTCCTCCAAAAGCCATCCAAATGCTAAAAACCCAAAAAACAAACGATTAAGCACATAATCTGGGCATATTTGCATGAGTTAGGGGGTTAAATGACCTTGAAAAGTGACTGACACCTCATCAAGTTTCTTAAAATATGCAACTTACGTCATCACTTATAAATGTTGAATAAACTGTTTCTACCGTATTGTTACCATCAGCAAGAACATTATAAACAACATTATGACAATCAGCTATTGCTTTTCATGTGTGAGCAATTTCTCCTTTTCCTTTTTTAGTAGGAACATAAGGTTTTTGTATTGCCATTTTTTTCTCGCCAACAGTGACACTTTTGGATTTTTCATACTTTCCTTTCGTTGCACGTTTAATAGATTTTTTAGGATCAGAAACCATACGATCAGCAACAAAAGAAACCTATTTCAATAAAAAAACCAGTTAGTTACATTTTAATTAATATCATTAACTATCACCATCAATAAAGCATTAACTATTAGCGTCAACATTTACCATAATAACATTAGATACACAATTTACCTTGCCAACTTTAGAATTTTTGCCATCAGCAACCAAATCATTATTATCACTAACAATATAGCAAACACTTATCCGTTTAGGATGGATAATGATTTAACATACTTTTTAAAACCAACGCTCTACAAACAACATGATGCCTTTAATTTTTTCAGGCTATATAAAAGATTTTTCAGTGCATCAGTTTAGTATTTTTAGTGCATCTGTTTGAGTTTTCTAGGTTTTCTACCGAGATTAGGATTTCTCTTGATCCCACTCCTACATATATACATATATATATATATACATATATATACACACACATATATATTATATTAATTACTATACTATATATATATTTTATTTATATACTTATACTATACCTAACTTTATATATATATATTATATATAATGTGTGAGCAATTTCTCCTTTTCCTTTTTTAGTAGGAACATAAGGTTTTTGTATTGCCATTTTTTTCTCACCAACAGTGACACTTTTGGATTTTTCATACTTTCCTTTCGTTGCACGTTTAATAGATTTTTTAGGATCAGAAACCATACGATCAGCAACAAAAGAAACCTATTTCAATAAAAAAACCAGTTAGTTACATTTTAATTAATATCATTAACTATCACCATCAATAAAGCATTAACTATTAGCGTCAACATTTACCATAATAACATTAGATACACAATTTACCTTGCCAACTTTAGAATTTTTGCCATCAGCAACCAAATCATTATTATCACTAACAATATAGCAAACACTTATCCGTTTAGATGATAAAGATTTAACATCTTTAAAACCACGTACAACATCATGAGCCTTAATTTTTTCAGGCTATATAAAAGATTTTTCAGTGCATCAGTTTAGTATTTTTAGTGCATCTGTTTGAGTTTTCTAGGTTTTCTACCGAGATTAGGATTTCTTTTGATCCCACTCCTATATATATATATATATATATATATATATATAATTGATCAAATTAATATAGTTTATAGTTTATAATTTATAACTATGTGTAACTTACCTCATCGCTTTTAGATATACGATCAACCATTTTTAGAGAATTACTACCATCATCACCAACACCAGGCACACCCTCTGCAGCATCACCTTCTGAATTTAAATCAACCCAACTCCATAATCCTAACTCAATCTCTTTAGTTTTCAAAGCAATCTAATAAAACCTGTTGTTAATTTAATAATTCTTATAAACATTAAAAAATGAATTAAAACATGAACCTATACCTCTTGTTGTATCAAAGCATCCCTAGCAGTTTCAATTTCATCTTTGACATCCTTTTTCACATCCTGAACATCAGATTCAATTTCCTACACATCACACGTAAATAAAATATGCACAACATTTATTTACAAACATACTTTATAAAAATACATACCTTTTTATGAGGTGAGAACTCTGATTTAACCTTTATGTCTAAATAGTCGACCTCTTTTTTCACATCCTGATGAGAATCAATTTCCTACATCATACTTAAATACAATATACACAAATCATTATTCACAAAATTAGTTTATAAAAACATGAAACTTTTTTCAGATGTTTTTTTTGACATTTTTCACTTCCTTTTTCACCTCCTGACCATCAGAATCAATTATCTACACATCATACATACGTATAATTATTATGTAATACGATTGAAGCTTATAAAATGTTAAAACAAAAAAGATGAAACTATTACAGAGAGATTCGCCATGGTTGAAACTATATACACACACAACATTCGATATATATAGGGACGAATTGAAATGGTTCATCATTCCAGGAGGTCGATATTTCTGGTCGGGACTTTAGCTGCATGAAATAGTAGTATAGATAAAAGGCAAAATGAAAGAAAAGAAATCTACTTTTTTCATAGTAAAAAATAATCAATTTACTTCTGTTGTTTCAATTATGAATAACTTGTTTGCATGACATGAGAACTTTTTTTATTCTTTTGGTAACCATGTCGGCAATGCTTATTTGTATATTCACATGTGTAATTAATCATGTCTATCATTGAATCGTCTATTAGCTTGAAGTCCATTTCTCTAAGCACATGCACAACATGTTAGTTTATGGACATAAATTAGTAGATGTGTGTTAGGATCGAACTCGAGATCACGGGATTGCACACTTTACGTATGAAGAGTAAATGTTTAATAATTATTTATAAAATGTTATATTTAATTATTAAATACACAAAACATATAACAACCGTTAGTATTTAACGGAGAATGACTAACGACCGTTAACTAATTAAAGGAAAGGACTATAGATGGAATTAAAGAGATCAAAGATGGTTTTAGAATCCACTTGGGATTGGGCCAACCGGATGAAGGATTAGGGTATCCTAATCCTTGTCTAACTTGCTCTCTAAGTTTTCCACACTATAAATAAAGGGCCTAGGGTCATTGTATTCTCATCTCTTGTATACATACAATACCCAAAGTCTTTTCTCTTCTCCTTTTGTGGCTAAACCGATCGGCAAACACCCCTTGTGGTTCGATCGAATTTTTTGAGTGTCAAGAAAATAGTTTTGTGTTTATTACTAGCATATCGTTTACTTGGTATTAGTACGTGTGTACAAGAACGTGTTTCAATCACACTATTGATTGAATCTTGGTTTGAATTACAAAAGTGTAAGAGGTTTTGATTCTTGTTTAGCTAGAATCACAAGGTACGCATACGTTTATGTTTGGTTAATTAATTACATGTTATATGATCCTCTATTCGCTTCCGCACGTTTACTTTGATGTTATTATTTATTATGAATGTCATGTATGTTAAATTCCATCAGTGGCATCATTAGCCTTGATTAATGTGTAATTTATTACCAAAACACATTAAAAAATAAAACAAAACGAATCTTGATTTGAGTTTTATTTGTTAATCGTTTTTTAGGGTTTATATAAATCGAACCCTAATTTTTTTTAGGCCGAATGCCTTAAAATTATTTTAGGGTTTGAGTTTGTAATTAATTTGATTAGAAACCCTAGGATTAACATGTTATGTTTATGTGTTCAAGTATGCGATTTTGTGACAACGTGAATAATTGTTATGTTTAATCCATGAAAACGTGCATGTTTGGCATGGATTATAGTTGTTCATATATATTTAATTGTTAAGATGTAAATATAAATTAAAATTGTTAAGTTTTATCACATGTAATGTTTTGATAAATCTTAAATTGGGGAAGACTCCAATAAATATTAATGAATCAATTATGTGCAATTTGGTATATATTAACTAATGACTTACGCGGTCGATTCGTCGATGCTTGTGGCTCACTTGTACATAGATGAAAAACAAGTGAAAGTCATAGTTAATATATGCTCTATTTAACCTAGTATTGATTAATTAATAGGGTTTGTAAAATAAGTTTGCATGTGGCTATTTGTTAACACATATTAAATTGTTATGTTATGTGTGTATTATTTAGTTGTATTATTTTATTAGAAATTACTTGTTTTTTTGTTTAATCAAAATTGTGTGCGCCAGTTAATTCAATCAAAAATGCAAACAAAGAGATCAATTTAATAAGCATTAGAAAAGCATATAACATACTGTATATCATATAACATGTCAAGTATGGCATATATTTTTCTTCATATCGAGCAGAAGGGCAAAATGAACATAAAAATAAACATTATCGGGTACTTACTATTTTGGGGAACGAGTTGTTGTTTGATGGTTACAAACTGATGCATCCACTTCATCACATAGTAACCACCGCACTCCCAATTGAAGTTGTTGGTTCCAAATAAAAAAGTAATAGCAACTTTATAAGCATTCAACAAAAGAAATAAAAATAATAATATACACTTATAGAATGAGATGATTTACCTCGACGAGATTCCATTTCATATTACCAAACGCCCTAAAAGAAATTAAAAGAAATGTAGAGTAGCGTTAACCACCTTTTATTCGGATATAAAATGTTTATTATACAGTTAATGCAAAAAAATCTTACCTCTTGCACAACATGGTGAATTTGTAGCCTCTCCTCGTTCTTCCCTTCCATATAAGAATCCAAAATGAACCCCGTGTTTTGTTGAGGTACAATTATGAACACATTCCAGTGTTTACTAATGAGATATGACATTTTAGTATAAATACTTTACATAAGTCATAAAGCAATAAAAGATAGTGTGCATATCGTACCTTTCAACGTATGGTGCAAGATAAAACAATTTATGCTGGCTTGAGTCCATCGCTTGCAATATGTAGTTTTTCACAAGTAAACTGTCAAACATACACACGGAGTCTTGAATTGTATACGGGTTCAGGAAACCACATTTGTTCGATTGCGTTTTCACCTGCTGCAAAATCTTATGTATGGACCTAAAAACATGACAATATATAAAATGTAAAATAACAAATAATCCCAAATATTTTAAATAAAATCTGGCAATCGCCTACGTACTTACGTTGCAAACAAAGTTATAATGGAAGAGTTAAGCCATCCATTCGTAAAAAGCAACATACGATCATGTGGGGGAACAAAAAACTGAAAGGACTTTGATTCTCCAAAAACACGAGGCTCGACATTCACATGTAAAGGAAGAGTAGGATCTGGGCTGCGCATCCAACGTTCATAGGAACTTCGAAGAAACACTCTCTTATGGATCTGACCACGATAGCTGTTCAGTTTCTTAATTAGCTCATCTTTTTCTTTGCTAGCCTGCACTCAAAGTTATTAATGGTATTTAGTATGATTATTGTCACCAATCTTCACTCAAAGTTTTGTTTAAATGCTAAAAGGCAATTTTCTAACACTAACAGAACATGTGAAGTAATAATGAAATGCTAAAATTATGTTCAACCCGTTAACACAGTAGCCATTTAAACTCAAACCAGATCATGTGAAGCATACAAACATAAATGTACGTACCGAATTAAGTGGACGTGCCCTCTTGGTAGGCGGAGCTGCTGCTATATGGCTGGAGGGCCCTTCTTGTCTAGATAACGTTGGCGATGTTTGTTTTTGGGTAGAAGATTCTTTATTTGTTGCCACAGTTTGCTTGGTTGCAGTTTCGGTGGAGGTATTTGCTGCCACAATCTTCTTGTTTCCTGTTTGGTTGGAGTTGGAGGCCTGTTGTCAAAGTACATTTATTTAGTGCCTAAATATTATTACAATATTATAAAAATCAATCTTATGTAGATCAATTTACCTTAGTGAGTTCCATATACTTCTTGGGCCATTGAATAAAACTAAACAAGGTTTCTCCTAATTTACCAAACTCTTCGGTTGGGACCGGAAGAATGTAGTCCTTGCAATTGGCTTCAACATTGTCTACATGCACCTTTGCATGCCCCTGTAGCACCGACTTTCCATGTACTTGCTTTGCGGGATACACCATCCCTCTAGCACAAAGAACCTTCATGGTCCCGTAGGGGAGAAACAAGTCGCATTTGCTAGCCTCCTACAAAACATATATTATTAGAAAATATATAATACTCTTTTTTTTTAACGGTAACATATGCTGATACTTTGCTCTAACTCACAAATTATGCATGAATTATGCATATCTGATAGAACTAAAGGCTAAAGGCTCAGGCCTTTTACATAAGACCCTCTGATCTCACCGATCTCAGACCTTGTACAGCAGACCCTCTGATCTCACAGCAGACCATCACATGAATTTAACTGAACTAAAACTAAATTGCCTCACTGACTTACTTGCAACCGATACATACTGAACTTGATGAGTCGTTTTCCATACCTTACTTCAATATATAATACTCTTATAATGAAAAAAATATTTACAATGAGCAATCTGGTTTCATCAGGTCTGGTTCATTAATTTATAGATTTGGTTGTTTCAGTTTAAGGTCAAATGGGTTGCAAAATGACTCATTTAGTATTTTTGGCTCTTGTCCAACTTTTATATAGATGTATATAGCCGAGCTAACATGTTAAGGGTGATTCGTTATTGATAATGTACCTGTATATTGTCTAGTACATCGAAGTTTGACGCTGAGTCACAACTACTTTTCCTCATTAGAGGGCTCTCGGGGTTTTCATTCTGTTGTTGGCTGGACTTCATCTCGTTAATTGCTCTTGCAAGTTTCTCTTCATACTCAGCATCCATTTCTTCGCGTGCCTCCTTTATTTTTTTGTTTACAATCTCCGTTATTTTTTCTCTTTCGCAATACCTTCTCTTCTTTGCAACATATCCCTCTATGCCCTGTTTAAAGCCCACAAGGTGTCCTACCCCCTAGTACGACCACCGTGCTCAGGTCCTACCACCATAATTAATGGATCCACGCCATCTTCAACTTCTGAACTGTTAATTAATTCTGTATGTGCCTCAATCTGTAATTGTATGCAAGTAATGCAATATTCAGAAACAGTTAATGCGTAAACTATTAACAATAAAGTTTGAAGGTTGCAATGCCTTACCAATTTATCCGCAATAACCTGCATTTCAGGCGATAACATCAATCCTTTTACTTTGTCATGTACTCTCCTTGCCAAACAATAATATCTCCCACGGCGATCGGGTATCTTATGGACAGGTGTACAAAGCTCTTCAGAAGCTCTCTCTTTTTCCCATTTATCTATGTTTCCACGATACCCTTTTGGGCCCAGCCTTGGAGGATTTTTCTTGAGTTTTGCCCATTTCTTCCCTAGTTCATGTTTCGCCTTGACATAGGAATAGTAAGTCATGTTAGTTTACAAATATATAACAACATATACACAAAAATGAAGCTGAAAAAACATTTTAGCTTTCGAAATTAAACAAATTATTTTGACATTTGTTCTTTGATATTTACATTATAAAAGTTAGTGATCTAAGAAGGCATGCACGCCCTTGTTGTCTTGATCACAAACAGAATCCACTATACTAATATAAACACTAAAAAAATGTTTTTATTGTAGTGAAATTACACCGAATGGGCTGCAATGAATTGCAGCTAACATTTTCATATAATAATACACTATAAAGTAAGACAAACCAATTTTTTCGGGGGTACTTTCCATCTTCACGAACTTTTCCCAAATATTAGGTTCAATAAAGGTATACTTATCACAAGGACCTTTTTTCTTATACATGTACTTCGTACGAAGATCCTTCTTGAAGCTTTTCCATGAATGGTTGCACTGTTTGAGTACTTGTGGTTTGCACTCTTAAGCCTACAATGCTCCTGATTAATATAGAAACGAAACTCATAAGATGTTAATAAACATGTTAATTTTGTGACATTCTAACTAGTGGTGTTAAGATAATATACCTTAATTTCCAACCATAACTGAGTTTTATCACCCTTAGGTACTTTCCTCCAATCTTCTATAAGGATAGAAATCTTTGCCTTAGTTACAGCTCCCACGTAAAGCGCAAAAGGAGACTGGTTCTTTCTAATAGCTAAGCAATGCTAATCGAAAGTAACACCATTCAGTTGTTTCCTGTTCTTCTTTTTTAAGATGTAGATTCCTCTCTTTTTCCTTTGAGGTTGTGGTTCTGGTTGCTCATTCATATCTTGCTCATTCATGACTTGCTCAACCATATTTTGCCCAGCCATATCATGCTCATCCATATGCTCTTCCATGTCAGTCTAACTTTACAAAACATGCAACAATAGTTCAATCAGAAGTTTGAATAACAACTCAATATCAATCAACAACATAAGCATATTCCATCTTGAGTAATGATGAACGTATTAAGACATAAGCACACACATAAACGCCCATTTTGACAGCAAACACCACACGCACAAACGCCCATTCTGGTGACTTTAAAAGAACACGGATACAGATACTGGTGACTTTAAAAAGACAAAACTGCTCGTGCGACTAAAGCTTTTAATCGACCGTTTATCTCAGCCTGAAGTTACAAAAGTTGTGAATAGATCAGGCAAAGTTTAATGACCCTTATGGAAATTATTTGGTGTTGCGGTTTTTGGAAACATGGAATGAAAAGAGCAGTGAATTAAAATTCTCACGCCTAATGGTCCCTTCGATTTTTGGTATACAAATGGCCATAGTAGAATCCAATGAGGTCACTACGATTACTATTCCTTTTTCATGTGGTGATTTAGGAGCTCGAGTAACTACCAAACTGCTCCATTTCTGTGTTAAAAAGTCAATTTTTACAGTAGCACTTGGAAAGATTTCATTCAGTGTAAAATGTGGTTCCATAAATAACATCCCAATTCTTTACTAACTGAAATATATTACGAGTGGTTTTTTGAACAATAAATCCAACAAAAATATACAAACATACAGATCTTATTCAAGATTCAAAATTAACATTAACATTAATGAGATAGTCAGAATGTTAATTGAAAAACGACATGAATAGTAGCAATTTGATACCTCTTAATTCAATTAGTCTGTTGTTGGCTTGGTTGCTTTCACGAACGTAACCTATGAAGGTGATGGTGTGTGATAGTTGTGGTGTGAAGTGAAGTGATTAAGTGGTTGTTTCGATAATGAAATTTTGGGGAAGAACGCGCCTTTTTTTTTGTTAAATTTTTTTCCACCGCCTAAATCTTATGGAGTAACTTTATTGGATTTTATTAGTAATAAATTAAAAATAAACCAAAATTTATTGATAAATAAAAAGTTTTAAAACTTAAAACTGAAATTTATTGAATTTTATTAGAAAACATATCTAAATAAATTAGATAAGATACGGTCCTGCAAAACAAAACAATTTTATTAGTATGTATACTTTATAATGATTAAAAAACCACATTTTATTATATAAAAAAAGATATCGTATTTACCTTTATTCACTGCGTGTCTTCAACAAAAAATACCTTCATCGTGGTCGGATCTTAAGTAAGTGGTATCATCAATAACGTCATTTTAAGATGAAGCACCGATAAAAATGGAGGTAGCTCGTCAAACTAGTCGTATTTGTCCTCATCAACAACATTCTCAACACCAATTATATGTCGTTTACCATGCAGAACGATGTGCCATCTAGAATCACTTGGGTCATCAAAAAAGAATATTTTGTTTGCTTCTTTTGCTAGGATAAATGGTTCAGATGCATAGCCATTTATGGAAATATTAACACTTGTAAAACCATAATCCTCAACTCTAACACCCCATTTTGTTGTTGACCCACTTACACTTTAACATATGTATAGTGAATAATAGATAATTCAATTCCCAGATTTCTTAAATGACACCATAATACAATTTTTTTACAATCCTTGACCTTGCTTCATGGTCCCCTATTGAGAACTCAGGCGTAGCGGCAATTAACGTCACTCTAGTATTCCGTAATGTACTATTTTTATGTTGTTTCTTGGTGTAAAATGTATACCCATTGATGTCATCGCCTTGGTATTTTATCACATATCGTGGATCAAACCCTAGTCGTTCCACCGTCCTATCTACATTTTATAGTGTATTATCTCACACCTTGTTTTTCAACCAGTCTGGAAATGTTCTGTAATGCTCGGTAGACAGCCATGCTTGTGTCTTATTACTATTTTTTGCTATCAACATTGTTTTGTTCTCGTGTATGAATGGAGCAACACAAGTCATGTGTTCTAAAATAGTAAAATATGCCCGATATAAATCATCTTGATTTGGAGGTTCCATATTCCTCCAAATTATCCCAACCTCTTGAAGTCTACCCTCATGCCAAGATTATGGGACGCCAACACTTGGTACATCTTTCATATAGTCGGTGCAAAACTCAAT
>BQNB010159708.1:0-14883 GCA_026074375.1 Tanacetum coccineum | reverse complement strand
AACAATTCTAAAAATATAAAAATGCCCAAAAGTTACTGTTTAAATAAAAAGTAATTAAACTAATTAAAATTTAACCTAAATTATATTAATTTAATTAAATAAACTAACAGCAGTTAATTATAGGGACTAACAGTGAAAGGACAGCAAGGACTAACGAGGTAACAACATACTAACAAGGGGAACTAACATTGTTCAACCCGATTACAAAGCAAGTCCAAACAGCTTATTATCAAAAAGCTATAAAAGCAAAGTTGTTAAGGGGCTTAAGGGGAACAATTTTCATAATAAGCACTTAGTCTCAATCTCACTAAATAAGCCAGAAATTTAAGCTTTTGGGGCTGCAGAAGCTTATTAAGCTTATGAGCTTATTTTTCTTGGCTTTTATGGGGCTTAAGGCTACTAAATAAGCTAAAATTAAAGGGGACAGATAAATAGGGCTGAGGGATACCTAAATAAGCTATAGATTCCTAAAATAAGCCCTAAAATAAGCTGATCTATTATTAAGCTTAAAATGACAGTTTAAAAAACAGAAAAAGGCCTACTTTAAGCCTATAATAAGCTAATCTAATAAGCAATCTAAATTAAATAAGCTGCTAAACCTACTAGAATTACCTACAAGCTATAAGGAAAAACACTAAGAACCTAGGGCTTAGTTTTCAATAAGCTAGAAAAATTGAGCTAAAGCCTGGTGCTCAGCACCAGGGGAGGTCAACAGTAAGCTTAAGGGTACTTTTGGGCTTATGAAAATAAGCTCTTAAGAGCTTTTTACCTAAAACCAACCACAAACAGATTAAAAGGGGTGGTCAATGAGCTTATTTCCAAACTATGAGAGCTTAAGGCCTAATTAAAACTGCTGATAATGGGGCTTAAAAATGGCTGATTTCAAGAATCATGCATACATACACACTTGGCTATATTTGGTATATCAAAATGACAGGACAAAGGGTTGGGTAAAATGGCTAGAAACAACAACAACAAGCACAACAACAGTGTGCTTAAGCTGCATAAGCAGCTGGAGCACTTAAGCTCAATTTGGCTTATTGAAATTTTAACAGATTATAGAAACCACTTAAAAACTTATTTTCAAATTAAAAGTTGTGATTAAAGTGGCTTAATAAACCCTACACACTCAGCCAAAGTTGGCTGAGTGGTTATCACCCATTAAAATACCATATTGACCCATTTTAAAGGTTAAACCAAACACTCCCTTAATATATAAATTTGGCTTCTTTTTAGCTTTTTAAAAGAAATAAAGGGGTAAAACAAGTTTATAAGCTGAGCTTAACAACTTTTACACGTTTTTATATAAGTTTAAACAGATTTAAAGGCTTAAATAAGACTTTGCACTTTTGACAATAGCAATTTCACAAAAAACTCTTAACTTGTATTAAAGCTGTAGAATATTACAACAAAAACTTTAAAGAAACTTAGTACAATACTTTTAAAGAAAACTTAACTAAATTTTACACTAAGAAAAGGAAAAACAGGGGATGTGGTTTCGGCTTGCTTTCTTTTTCTTTTATAGAGGCTCCAAACTCTTCTCTTGGTCTTGGGTTGTTTTTCTTATGAGAGCAGGGACTCTCACAAGCATCCTAAGCCCTTGGATTGCTTCTCTTCATCTCAGCCATTGGTTGGGGTGCGGGTTTTTGTGTATTGCAAACCTGGAAAAGTTATAGGGGTAATGGGGAGGTGGGAAATGGTTAGAGTGAGCTGGGAGATGTACTTGGGATAGTGGTTTGGCCTAGAAACCATGGGAGTGCCCGGTATGGGGTTTGGCGGGAAGGGGGTAATAGTACCCTGTTGCACGCAGGTTTAAATGGAGAGGTTGGAAATGATGCAGTTTTGGTCCTCCATTTTTACATCTCTTTTCATTTTCATAAGCCCCCAAAATCAGTTATAAAGAACTTTGGAAAGTGACACTTAAGGCCCCCGCGTTTTATAAAAGAGTTAAAAGGAAAGTTTTTGGGTAATGGCAAAATTGGTCCCTGCGTTTTATAATAAAAGAAGTTTAAGTAATTTGCAAAACAGCCCTTGTGTTTGGTTTTTTCAATTTTTCTTTTTAAAACAACTTTCAAACTTGGCACTTTTAGCCCTTTTCTTTATTTTTTTCATTTTTAATTATAAAACAAGGTTTTTAACATTTACATTTTTGGTCCTTGAGTTTTATAAAAAAGGTGTTTTGGGCTTGGGTTTTGTGATTGGGCCCATTGGGCTTGGTTTCTACTATTGGGCTTGGTTTCTACTATTGGGCTTTTTCGCAAGCCTTCAATATTTGGTTAATGAAGTGGGTTTTGTGTGTACAATGGCTGAGATTGGCTGTAACTGGGCTAGGATTGGGCCTTCAAGTCTTCACTGTCTTTGTCAAATGCACACAAATGGGCTGTTGAAATTGTTGAGGGCCCATTTTGGTCTTCACAGTCTTCATGATTATACTAATTGGCTTTCCGGCCATCAGATGGGTTAAGATTGCATCCAATTAGTATTCGGTTCGCAGTAGTCGGCTCCGGTTGGAGAGATGTGGTTCAGCTCATAATTAGTTGGAGCTCTGGACTTTGGCATTTTGGACTTTGGCCTTGTTTTTGCACAGTCTTTTCCATTCATGCTCAGTTTTGTGCAATTTTTGGCTTGGTTTTCTGTCTTTTTGATGATATCAACTTCTGCACAATACAAGGAGCGTAGGAAAAATAGAGCTATTATTTGGCATGTTCTTTGTATGTTTTTTGTCATTTAAGCTCGTTTTTTAGATAGGGAAAAGATATGATTCTAATTAAGCCATTATTCACCCTATTTTACAAATAGGCTAGCGGAAGCTAATCTAGGGTATTACTCAAGGTACCATAGTCATAATCATAGAGACGAATAAAAAAGAGTCGTTTTGAAAATTTCGTTATTTTTCATTATTTCATCAGAGTTTTACAAACGATAAGTCCCAAATCTAAAAACACAAAAAGTTTGAATGATAAAGTTTTGCCATCTTATGTCCTCTTCAACTCCGTGCCATAAGTTGCTTAATTACATGTGGATAAAACTAGAGCTAAAGACTCAACACAAAGGTTGATAGTTGATATTCATAGGTTTATGTTAATAATTTGAATGCAAATATCGATATTGGGTTACTCGTTGTATACACACGTTGTTAGTGTGTAAAACAATAATTATTGCCACTTAGTCATGGTATCAAAGCCTCTAGGGTTATATTGATAAGTTATGCCCCAACAGGGTGCCTTTGCCAAAACACCCGTAGTTATATTCTAATGATGTACAATTGGTTACTGATATGACTGGGTACACCAACGGGGAGTCCAACCCAAATAGATCTATTCACAACATTCGCGCTCACTCTGTAGAGTATTTAATGGTTCATGATATTGGGGACTTAAAAGAAAAATAGTTACTCAGGCAATAATAAATTAGGACAGCATACAGAAATAATTGCATTAATGGTTTATAGCATGTATCCCCCTCGCGGGTTTATAAAACATTTGAAATATTGAAATACGAGGCTATGAAAATCACCTTAACTAGTTAGCGGATATTTGCTGGTAACAAAGGTATATGGAGATGAAAAGTAACGGCTTCGTCATGTTCGCATACTGGGGTAATATGTTAAGTCTTTAGTTGGATGAATATGTTTTTTTACATTATAATGAAGATATCATCTTTGATTGAATTGTTACGGAGTATTGTATCACCTTCGGGCCAAATCTATATTTAGGTCATTCAGTAAACGTTTGAAGAGCTAGGGCACTTTAAATCATAAACCCAACAACTCTGTCAGAACGTAATACCAAGATGAAATCCCTTAATATGAAGCTCCCTAGTATTGTGATACGATATAACTGGTTTTAAGCGTTTTGCTTAATTACTGGAAACGATAAGCACGTCAAGCGTTAATTAAAGTTATGTCTTATAATGTTTTAAAACATATTTTTATACTTTTTCAAAATGTTACATTTTAGACCCTTAAGAATGAAAAATGGCAAAATATACCCTTAGAGTTTGCACTTTTACGAGTTTGGTCTTTCTAGTTTAAAAGATGTACAAAGTAAACCTAGTACTTTGGAAAGTGACATAATAGACCCCTATAGTTATAACTTTAGAAATATGGCAAAAATAGTCCTTGTACTTATAAGTTTTCAAAAGTTACGGTATATACCCCTTGCATAGAAATGATTTACAAAACAAGTCCAAAATCCATAATAATGACATTTTTCAACATGAAAAGTAATTTACAGGTTATAGCTTATTAATATAAGCTAAAATATGAAGGTTTAACGTAACAAAAGTTCAAAATAACGATTCGTTAAGCTAGAAATCGAAACGGGTTAAACTAGGGTTTCAAAATGAAAACGCGCGGGTTTTAAGTTCAAATTCTTTCAAAAACCAATAAAGTTGTTACATTAACATTATTTATGATATATTATAACATGATTTGAGCATTATAACTTTAAGATCAAAGAAAAACATGATTTTAGGGTTTTTAGGGTTCGATTTGGATCAAACTTAGAAATTATAACACCCCGTGTTTTAGGGTCATTGACGTCGTCAATAAATCCACAATGTATCTTTTGTATTGTACGTGTTTGCTTTAAATCGTAAACGTTAAGTTAAATCGCGTAAGCTAAAAGCGATTATTCAATGTAAACGGGCATCTAACGATTAAACGTTTACATCAATCAAGTATTAAATAATTATTTTGAGAATAATTATGGTCCTTGTTCATATTATTTTTATCGGCTACGTAAAGTGTTTACGTTTCGCGATAAATTAAGTTTAGGCATTCCCGGAACCACAAAAATATTTCTACGCTTCAACAAATACCCACAATTGTACCCAATACCCAAAGTTTTATTAAACTTTACCCAAGTTAATACTACTTTACACTTGTTACATTAGAAAAATAAAGAAAGGAGCGCGTTTCTAGAGTGACACATGAATACTTTCAAGTAAACACCTTTTATACAAAACCTACAACTTGTAACATATGAAATTTATACTAAATATTTAGTTAAAGCACACAAACTACACAACTTGGTCTTGTACAACACTCTTGCATTTATACCTAGTCTTGTTATGTCTCAATTTGACCATAAACATCCCTTAAGACCCTCATCTTGTTTCTTGACCACTATTTGCATCTTTTTGACTACGCTAATACACAATATATAGTATGCAATTAGATAAACACATTATACACACAGGATCTTGGTGTAAAGATCAAAACTCTCCTTTTGCTCTTATAAGCAGGCGCAAAACACCCCTTTATAGCAATCCATACAAATTTTTTCTATAGACTATATATAGTTGGAGTAGGGATATTTTTTATTACTAAGCCATCACATATTCTCATTCATAAGTATATACTAAGGGTTTTAAGCTTTTGGTTAACCATTTACATAGTATTTATCAAAGAAAGGAAGCTGGGTTTCAATTTGAAAGTTAGGGATTTCTTGGATTAATAAGCTGGTGGGTTTAGAAAGTCTAACAGGGTTTGAGCACTTGATGTCTAAGAGCGCAATTTATTAATCCATAAGGTTATCTAACAAGGCCCTTAGACTGTTTTCCGCTTTTCAATAGTTATATGTATATATGAATGTTTATGTAGTATATAATTCACGCATTTAAGTACGTTTTGGATTCATGTTAGAAGAAGAGTTTTTACTTGTGATCTTCATTTTGGTACTACTTTTATTATGTTGTGATATTGATACTATCATGTTAAATCTGGAATCTAAAGTGTTATACATGTTGGTAAAGTGTTAAATGAATATATACAAAATTAGGGTTTTTCAAGGTTACTTAATATATAGTGCTACAAGTAAGTATTGCAAAATGACTTATTATCTTCTTGTTCATGGACTTTTGTTTATGTTATATGAATACTAAAATAAGATTATAATGGAAGTATAACTCTTGTACATACTTGGTTAATGTATAAAAAGTTCATATGTAAACTTGTTAAATTAGGGTTTCCTTAATAAGTTTTGATTAAAAGTGAGATGTAAAAAGAAGCTTGTTAACTTGGACAGAAATGGTACAAAGACTATGGACTATGGACCTTATGACTTTATATAATAGTGATAATAAGTGAGGTAGGAATAAACTTGTGGTAAATTTACAAAGGTAAAAAGTACATAAAACAAGCTTTATATAAAAGTATACATATAGAACATAAAGGGGCTGTTTGGTTTCGTATTTCAAATAGTGAGTTTGATGTTTTATAAAGATAGTACATCTCGTGACGATTCCAAAAAGGTAAGAAACTCAAAAAACGGATTAATAACGAAAAAGATACGCTAATTAAGAGTTATCGTTAATTAAACAGGTTATAAAATGACTTTTATAAAACAGGTTATAAAACTTATACATTAGAAAGGTTTGACATTTTTTTATAACTAAATCCACATATTTTTAGGATTCATAATGATAATAACATAAATTTTCAATTAATAACAGAAGGAGTTATGAATACGCGTGTTTTTACATTTAAATGTTAAAAAGACTTTTATAAAATTACTGTTCACATAGTGAACTAAATTTTTAAATCATTGAATAGATGGGATTTTTCCAATACAAAGAAGTGCTGAAAATAATCGCTAAAAACGAAGCTATAACGAATAAAATACGACGTTTGCGACGGGTGTCTTGACAGATAAGTCGTTCCTCCTATCCTCAGATACTCGCAATATAACACATATAGATATTAGTGATGGTGTGTGTAGTTACAGTAAAAAGTACTATTCAATAGGGGACTAATATATGAAAATTCAAATATTGTAACTTTCTTAATACGAAAATGTGGACATAAGAAACGCAAGAAACGGACTTGAAACGCGAAAGTTATGCCAGTTTTACTACAACGGAAATTATAAACGTTTTAACTTATTAAACACAATTTTACCAAAACAATTAGATGGTGATTAGCTATATTAGGAATGATACTATGGTGAGTAAGAATATCCCAATGAAGATTTGTACTTATACGGACTGTAAAATTAAATAGGTTGCATCTGTTTCCTCGATTTGGTGACGCATTATTTGTGATATACTGATTATTCTGCTCAACTCCATAGTTGTGTTATAGCCCACGTTTTACACTGATTTGTAGTTTATAGTTTTTTTGGGGTGAGTAAACATGCATTGTTTTATAATTGGACACAAGGTGGTTAAGTTTATATTTTATGATTTAGAGTTGCCTAAGTAGCGATAACCCAGGTTGAGCCCATTATCATGAACTGTCAATTGCTGGAGTGTGAGCGCGAATGTTATAAATAGATCTATTGGGATTGACATCCTCGTTCTGGTGATTAGCTATCACCGGGCAAACAAACGTATTCCATGTCGAATATAGGATGTTGCAGGTTAGAACATCGACAAGGGCAATGTAGGCCATTTATATGGTATTCATTTATGTCAAGCTTCAGTGTCATGAACTTAGAGCACGTAATTACTATTTTATATGATGTTGCTATCTGTGCATTATTCATAACTTGGGAAATCTTGTGCGCTAGTTCTAGCGTTCCACATTTATTATATGATTTATCAAAAACCTATGAATTCCACCAACATTATTGTGATGTTTTAAAGAATGTTTTCAGGAGATCAGTAGCATAAGGTGCCTAAAGGATACATTCTAGTGAATTTTGTTTTTGGGGATGTCTATCGTTCATCTATTATTCTTGTGGCAGATTAGAGGTGTGTGATTCTGAGATGTCGTAAGCACGCTCGAACCCGTATTCCGCTAGCGACCCAGACCCAATTTGGGGGTGAGTGGTTACAGATTGGTATAAAGAGCCAACGGTTATAGAGAACCAGGTCAAAATGTTTTTGCTGGATATAAACATTTTCAAACACTCGAATTTCCATAAAAAGGTGGGTCTTTTACACGGGACCGTACATATGGTGCATACATTCATGCATACCACTACTCTGTTGCATTAGTTTGTTGGACTAGATGCATCTTCATAATGATTTATACTTGTCTCCTGATATAAATGTATATTACTATAAGAGTCTTATATTAAATACTTATATAAGCTATTTTGAATTTTCAGATTTAGTCATGTCAGATTCGGATGAATCAGGGGTTACATACACGGAGATTTCTAGCCCATTTGAGGGTTTATCAGACATAGGATCACCGAGAGCCGATGATCACGAGTACCTTGAGCTGCCTTGGATGCCAGAGGACCCATACGTGGAGGCCGCTCTTAAGGCCCCACCCTCTCCAGATTATGTACCTGGCCCTGAGGAGCCAGAGCAGGCACCACCTTCGCCAGATTATGTTTCAGGTCCAGAGCATGCTGATGATTAGATTGTTGCTGAGGATCAGCCATATGCTGAGGATGCCTCACCCACTGCTCAGTCACCTGACTATGTCCCTGAGTCCGATCCTGAGGCTGACCCAGAGGAGGATAACGATGAGGACCCCGAGGAGGATCCTGTTGACTATCCTGCTGATGGAGGAGATGACGGAGACGATGAGGATGAGCCATCGGAGGAGGATGAGGATGATGATGTTGACATAGAGGCTGATGAGGATGAGGAGGAGGAGGAGCACCCAGCTCTTGACGACTCTGTAGTTGTTGCTTTACCAGCTGCTGATCAGGCCATATCTGCGGAGGAGACAGAGTCGTTCGAGACTAATGAGTCTGCGGCCACACCACCACCAAACCCTGCATATCGTGTGACAGCTAGGATTTCTATTCCAGCTCCAGTACCTACACCAGTATGGTCTGATGCAGAGGTTGCCAAACTTCTCGCTATATCTACTCCACCATCATCACCGCTCTCTCCATGGTCTTCACCACTTCCCCAGATACCTTCTCCACCACTACCCTTGATACCATCTCCATCACTACCAGTATCACCACCACTACCAGTATCATCACCAGTGCATGTGTTATCTCCATCACCACCTGCTAGTCCTATTCGTTCATTAGGCTATCGAGCTGCTATGATCCGGCTGAGAGCCGAGGCCGCATCTACTTCCCATTCATACATTACCACCACCCCTTCATACTTCTAACCACATAGACAGCTGGCACCCTCATCATGGACCACCACCCTGATTTACTTTTATGACCTTTAGAGAGGACAGGCCCGAGGTTACCTTACCACCTCGAAAGAGGTTAGGTATCGCTCTTGGTCCTGCATACGAGGTCGGAGAGAGCTCGTCTGTTGTTGCTGCTAGACCGGCTGGAGGTCTTAGGGCAGACTACGGGTTTGTTGCCACTATGGATAGGGAGATCAGGCGTGATCCGGAGAGAGATGTTGGATATGGGATCACCGACTCGTGGGATGAGATAGTTGAGACCCTTCAGGGGGCACCTGTTAGTACTGACACAGAGTTGGGTCGACATATGACAACATTTGAGACTAGGGTTAGGCAAGACTCGAATGAGATTTATACGAGGTTAGACGATAAGCAGAGTCAGAGACAGCTATTGGCTGGTCGGCTTAATATGTTGTTTAGAGACAGACGAGCACATGCATATACACATCATCTGATGGAGACAGAGGCTAGATTATCCCGAGAGCTTGGACGGCAGATCGATGGTTTGCGAGTGATCTTGCCCATGGAGAGGTTATGTCACTGTGCACTACTGTACTGGGTCAGATGTAAGAGATTAGAGAGTTGCATGCTTCTAATCACAGGAGATAGGCTGTGACTTCAAAGATGCTGAAGGCAGAACATAGGAGATCTGCAGAGACGAGAGAGTTGAGGACAACTGATCGTACCTGATAGCAGCAGCTTATACAGACATTAACAGCATTGATGATTGATTGCAGTCATTTACTAGACAATGACCCACATACAGGTACATGTGACAGCATACAAGGGGACAGGTTCTCAAACAGCACTCAGGGATAGCAGGGATCCCGCTGATGTTCTGCACAGCCAGGAGCATGCCAGTGGAGGCTTTCATGTTGGTAGAGTTTCATAGAATTAGATCATGTTATGGCTAGTATTTTGTATATTAGCATTACTAGTATTACGGGTTTAATCCCGACTAGTAAGGCTTTAGGTTGTTATGTTTATTTTGTAACCTAATCGTTATGATCATTTTGTATCTGAACCATTCATGTATGTTTTCTAATTTATATATGGAATGGTTGTATTATGTCACGTCTGTAATCGAATTTGTTTATGAATGAATGTCGATTTGGTTATATCATTGTTGAATTCAGTTGTATTTTCATGTGTGATCGTGATTATCACTTATTTATCATGTATATGTCATGTCATGTTTGATTTTTATGATATCTAACGGGTATTGTATTTTCTTGTGATTGAAGAAAATGGCACCAAAACGAGCCACAAGGTCAACACCGGTCACAACAACCTCAGCCCCAACAACAACCACCACCACATTGGTCACTAATGCCTAACTTTAGGCAATGATTGACCAAGGTTTCACTACCGCTTTGGCAACACGTGATGCAAACAGGAATGGCGATGACAGCCATACTTCAGGAACGGGTGGCAGAAGGACTAAACGCATTGCTCGAGAGGTGCACTTTCCCAAGGACTTTATGAAGTGCAAACCTCTATATTTTCAAAGGTACTGGGGTGTTGGTGAATTAACTAAATGGTTTGGATAAGGATAGAGACCTATTTTACGCGCATAAGCATTGCTCTGTGGAAAAAATTAGATTAGTTTTCCTCTATGGTGACTATTCCTAGCAGGTGCTCTACATGGTGGACATTCCCAGCGTTATGTATGTCAGTCATGATTTTGTTGCATATGGCAATGACTTGGGCCCGATTGAGCAAAGAAAATGACTGACAAGGTAATGTCCTAAGGAATGAGATGGCAAAATGCTCGAGCTGAGTTTACGTTATGGGAATTTGAAAGTGAAGGGTGACTGTTGGTGAGTTGCGGTACAAAAAACATTTCCAGGAACTTGCACTGCTCTGTGTTAGGATGTTTACTGTGTGTTAGGATGTTTCCGGAGGAGTCTGACAAGATTGAAAGGTACGTTGGCGGATTACCCGACATGATCCATGGAAATATTATAGCATCAAAGCCGAAAACCATGCAAGAGGCTGTTGAAATGGCCACTAAACTAATGGATAAGAAAGTCAGCACCATTGCTAAAAGACAGGCTAAGAACAAAAGGAAGTTTGAAAACACTTCCCGAAACAATCAAAACCAATAACAACAGAACAAGAGGCAGAACACTGGCATGGCTTATACTGCAGGGACTGGTGAAAAGAAGCCATACAGGGGATCTAAAACCCTATGCGTTAATTGCAACTATCACCACGATGGTCCGTGTGCTCCAAAATGCTACAAATGCAACAAATTTGGCCATTTTGCCTATGACTGTAAGAGTGCGGGAAATGCCAACAATGCTAACAATCAGAGGGGCACTGGGTCAGGCCGGAAACCTACTTGCTTTGAGTGTGGAGTTCAAGAACACTTCAAGAGGGAATGCCCAAAGCTGAAGAACAACAAAAACCATGGAAATCAAGTTGGTAATGACAAGGCTCCAGCCAAAGTGTATGCGATAGGACATGCAGGGACAAACCCAGACTCCAACGTCGTGACGGGTACGTTCCTTCTCAACAACCTCTATGCTTCTATCTTATTTGATACTAGTGCCGATAGGAGTTTTGTGTCTACTGCATTTAGTTCCTAAATTGATATCATGCCATCTACCTTAGATCACTATTATGATGTCAAACTAGCTGACGGGAGAATAATTGGGTTAAACACTATCCTTGGGGGTTGTACATTAAATCTCCTGAACCACCCATTCAACATAAATTTAATGCCCATAGAACTTGGTAGTTTCGACGCTATAATTGGTATGGATTGGTTGGCAAAGTACCAAGCAATCATTGTGTGTGCCGAGAAGATCATTCGTATCCCCTAGGGAAATGAAACATTAATTGTTCACGGTAACGGAAACAACTAGGGACACGAGGCTTGTCTGCACATTATCTCGTACTCCAAAATACAAGAATACATGCTAAAAGGATGTCCAATCTTTTTGGCACATGTTACTACAAATGAGGTTGAAGATAAGTCGGAAAAGAAGCGACTTGAGGATGTACCAATAGTTCGAGATTTTCCTGAAGTATTTCCTGAGGACTTGTCGGGTCTTCCTCCGACTCGACAAGTGGAATTTCAAATCGATTTGATACCTGGTGCTGCACCCGTAGCTCGGGCGCCTTATCGATTGGTACCTTTTGAAATGAAAGAGTTGTCGGAGCAACTAAAAGAACTATCTGACAAAGGCTTTATAAGACCTAGTTTCTCACCCTGGGGAGCTCCGGTCTTGTTTGTCAAGAATAAGGATGGATCGTTTCGAATGTGCATTGATTACCGGGAATTGAATAAACTGACGGTGAAGAACCGTTATCCGCTCCTAAGAATTGATGATTTATTTGATCAGCTTCAAGGGTCGAGTGTCTACTCGAAGATTGACCTAAGAAGTAACATGCCCCAGACCCTTATTCCGCTGCGACCCAATTTAGGAGTGTTACACTTGGGCTATGAAAGCTTGACATCCCCTAGATATATATCTTTCAGTTTTAATATAGGATATGAGGTTTAGTTGTGTTTTACTTCGATCACCTCGTATGATTAAAGTTTCACCGTCGATGGGGATGTGGACGAATTTCTCATCACAAATAATTCTAGCATGCTACTTGGATAACCAATCTATACTAATGACGACATCGAAACTACCAAGTTTAATCGGCATAAGATCAATTTCGAAAGGTTGTTTTAGCAAAATCAGAGTGCAACCCAGGATAACGGTATTAGTGCCTACTAGGTTTCCATCAGCCATTTTAATGTCATAAGTGGTATCTAGTGTAATTGGTAGGATATTAAGCATAGAAGCAAGAGATATGGATACGAAACTTTTATTGGCTCCTGAATCAAATAATACTCTAGCTAGATGTTGGTTTAGAAAGAACGTACCCGTGACTACGTTTGGGTCTTAGTGAGCGTTCTTGTCCCTCAGCAAGTATGCTCTTCCGTGAGCATTGTTGTTTGCTCTTGAGCACTAACTTTTGTAGTGCCCTATCTCTCCGCAGGCATGACAAGTTATGGATACTGGTTGTAGGTTGCTTCTAGTGGCTGGCCCTTTGTTTCTGCAGTTCCTGGTCAGATGACCCACCTTGTTGCAAGTCTGACACTTGACAGTGCAAGGTCCTGTGTGATGTAGGGTGCATTTCTTACACAAGGGAAGGCTTCCAGTATACCTACTATTTCAAGTTGGGGTGACAGCATAAACCCTGACAGTTTCTTGCCTTCTATTTTGTTGTTGTTGGTGATCATTGTTGTGGTTGCTATTGTTGTTACAGTTATTCTAGTAGTTGTTGTTGTTGGTGAAGGTTCTTCTATCATCAAACTTTTGTTTGTGATCATTGGTTCCTTGCACATAATTATGCTTTGTTACTTGATCCATTAACCTCTGGGTTATGGTAATAGCTTCCTCCAAAGTTTGAGGCTTTGAAGCGGTAACATTTCCTTCAATACTGGGTAATCCCCCGATGAAGACTTCCATAAGTTTCTCAGAATTTGGCACCATAGTTGGACATAAGATTGCCAACTCCTGGAATCTTCTAATGTAAGTCTTGAGGTCATTACCTTTTATAGTTAGAGTGTAAAATTCATCTTCCATTTTCTTGATCTCAGTTCGGGGACAATACTTCTTTATTAAGAGCTTTTTAAATTCGGACCAGGTGATCTTGTAAGCTTCCTCTATTCCAATAGGTTGGGCGAATGAATTCCACCAAGATAAAGCTTCCTCAATTAAAGTACTAGTAGCAAATTTTACTTTGCAGTCCTCGGTACAGTTACTGAAAGGTTGGCAGCTCATAAACTATTTGTAGCTACATTTTCTTGCTACAGGAGTTCCACTTTGTCCGATGTTTCTATTTGTATTGTTAGTACTTGCCATGGTAGCAGCTTGTGCTTCCAGAGCTGCGAAAACACTATTAGCAACTAGTTTCTTGATGGCAGCCTGAGACATGGCTGGTGCTACAGATGTTGGTGTCCTCTTGGGAGCCATTCTATCAACATTTACAAGACAACACATAATAAGAATATATCATTGTATGGATTCTTATTTGGTACAAGTTCTAACAAAGAAATACACATTTTTTGATATTACATTGTAGGATATAACAGAAAATTTTGGAATCTAGGACGTCTAAAGATGAATACTCTAACAAGCATCTAACTCATCAGGTTTCTCGGGGATTGGTTTACTTTCTAGTGGTTTCATACCGCGACCACTTAGATAACTTATCAAAGGCTAGTCTGGTGGTAGTGTAGGTGAAATCGTATGCTCAATATCTCGATCATTAATCATATCCATGATATCTGGGTACAAAGGATTGAGAAAACCGAATGGTAAGAGAGCCACAATAACCTAGATACATAAAGATATGATACATCACACTATAGAATATAGGATAGATAACCACGACATACATAAATCGGTATCATAAAACAGCGACGTATAATGGAATCACCACTATATTAAGTCATAAACAACTTGTCTACATATTTTACATAGTCAAAATGTGACAAGTGTCATTATTTATGTCACACATCCCGTGGTTAGATTCTAAACAAATGCTGTAAATGATAAGGATCTAGTCTAGTAGTCTGGTGGTCCTTCCTTATGGTTCTTGAGTTCATGGATCTTGTCCAGAAGACTCTTCATATCTGATCGATGGCGAACCTGGATATCCTCGATGAGTATCTCTAAAGTAGAATTCCTGACACGAGCAAGAACAATCTCGTCATCATGCCTTATTTTTCTAAAAATCTGGGTACGGGCTTCTTGAAGTTCAGTTTCTAGTTGGTCAAAATCTTGTTGTATGATTACTCGACCATTACCAAGACCTTCTAT
>BQNB010159707.1:0-10283 GCA_026074375.1 Tanacetum coccineum | reverse complement strand
TGTTTGAGAAGTATTTTGGAAAGAAATTCTTACGGGATTAATACTAAACGTATATTAAATTTGTTTGTTTCTACTACACACCAAGTTAGAAGTTGCATAGTTCTTCAGGAATACATACTTTAGTGACTGATACAGGTTTAGTCATCCATATGCTGGTAGAGAAGAAGTATCCTTTGAGAAAGGAAGTACTGAAGCAGATGTTGAAATTGAAGTTAGAGTCTGAAGAAGAGAGTTCTATGGCATTGGAGTTGATTAAATTTGTCAATAAGTTACTTGCAGAGTTAGAACCTGAAGACTAAGGTTGATGGAATTGAGAAGGGTTTGAGTGTTGGCTAACCACCATACAACAAATGGTCATCAGTTTACCATGCTTAACAGGCTAGTCCATAAGCAAACGGCTTGTGGTAAAGACTTCTCAAATCCGTTTATGGTTGACAGTTTACTAAAAATTGTAGGTTCTCAACTCACCTTGCTTCTGTGGTGAAGAGTTGGCTAGTCCATGATCAAACAGTTCATGGTAAAGACTAATCAAATCTGTTGATAGCTGATAGTTTGCTAAAAACTATATGGTTTATCAATGCACCATGTTATTACAATGAAGCATTGGCTAGTCCAAAAGCAAACGGTATTTGGTAAAGACAAATCAATTCCGTTGATGGTTGACAGTTTACCAAAAACTGTATGGTAATTAACTCACCATGTTTTTAAAATAAAGAGTTAACTATCCCAGAGCAAACGGCTACTGGTAAAGGAACATCAAATCCGTTAATGGCTGGTAGTTTGCCAAAAACTACAAAGCCAACTTAGTTGGATTGTTGCTGAAAAGATGTTGCTGAGTTGCTGAGAAGACAAAGTTGCTGCTGAAGAAGGATAGAGTTTAAAAAGATCAAGAAATGATATGAGTGTTTGGATACATCCTCTATGCATTAAAGAAGTTGAAGAAACATGAAGTTAAAGAGTTCAACATTCATGTTTAAGGGAGGATTGTTAGGATTTATGTTTTAGTAAGTTAGTACCGACAGTACAAATAGTTAGTACTGTTAGTTATAGTTAGTACCGACAGTACAAAATGTAAGTACTGATCGATTAGTTAGTACCGTTAGAAGAAAATAGTTAGTACCGTTTATGAGATATGTATGAGATATTCTAGGAAAAGATATGTGTTATCTGTTAGCGATTTGTAAGCTTGTGAGAGTTTATCCTTAGTCTATAAAAGGTTCTCTCTCAGCAATAGTTATATACGACATCAAGAAATCTCATACAGTATCACATCTCAAATAGTTAGTAATATGTAATTGTTCTAAGCAGATTAATAGAAAGTTGTTATTTAGTCATACATTGTTTTTCTTAGTACTTGTGTTAAGATTCCACATTAACACATAGTATTCATAATCAGTGTTTCTATATAGTCAGTTGTATTTATACATTTTGGCTATTATCCTTCATAGGGTGCAAAGATCTATTCGTTTAGGGACTCACATGCCCGCTAAACATTTGTTTCATATAATGTGTTTGGCTTATGCTTTGCTTGCTAATTCTTAGTTTGCTGAGAAAATCGCTTATTTTGAAACATGTTATCATTTAAGTTGCGGTTTATTACACGTGATGAAGATACTGTACCGTTTATACGTTTATCATGCGTGTCTTGACAAGACAGCACGACTACGTGTTTGTAGCCATGGCAGATCGGGTACATTCTAATCCTGGCCATTTGAAACCTGTTCATCATTTAGTTTGGGGTTTATTATAGGCGATGAAGATACTGTAGCATTTATGCGTTTATTAAACGTATCTTGGCGAGGCAGCACGCCTACGTGTTTGCAGCCATGGTGGGTTGGGTACATTCTAATCTTGGCCCGCACTTGCAACTCTGAGCCAAATATTTTTAAAGCCCAACTTCTATATGTTTTGTGAGGTGGGCGGATCGGGTCGTCAGGTATGAATCAGATATACAATGGGTTCGGGCAGGAGTTCATGGTTAACGTGCATATTGTATGGTGGGTATTATAGGCGATAAAGATATTGTAGCGTCTATGCGTTTATTACACGTATCTTGGCGAGGCAGTACAGCTACGTGTTTGCAGCCATGGCGAGTCGGGTACATTGTTATCCTGGCCCGTACCCACAAGTCTGAGCCAAATAGTTTCCATCTTGAACTAACAGATGCTATCTTATGCTCCTATTTAGCGAATAAGTCAACTTACTACATCTTTCGATATTCAATCACATTAAAAACTCTGGCCAAACAACTGAATCAATATCTGCTAGTATGCACTTTTTCTTTATTTTTATTGTCTATTACGGTTTAGTTTTAGCAACCGTAGCAGTAACCATTTTTCTTAAATGCTATAATTTACCAGGGACGAGAACAAACCTTGCATCTGGAACTTTTGCGGTGCAGACAATTGTATTGAAATTAGGTCAGACATATTTTGATTGAATGTTTGAGATTTGCTTATTTTATCTTCTTATTTTCTTTTTTTTGCTTAATCAGTTTTACATTTTGGACCATAATCAAAACTACTTTTGATTCTTTGCTTATTTTCAGATAAATAAGCAGTTTCATGTGTAAGCAAATCTACAAGTTTCACTGTTCCCTTATTACAGAGTAAGCAAATTCAAAAACTTTTTATAAAGTGTTTATATTCTAGGCTGCTTATATGTTCCTGCTTATAAACACAAGCTTAAATGTCAAAAAAATTACCGATTCAAACACCCTCATAAAATTGGGTATAGATGTATTTTTTTATATGCAGCGACTAAAATGGGACAGATGTATCCATTCCCTGAAAGCTTATATGTATTGCTTAAATGAAATTGCAGGCTAGGCCATTACTAACTTAAGCTATGTAAGATGGAACTTTTGATCAAATTGTCGACTCATGTTTATCACGAGACTGCAACCAAAGTTGGATAGCCAAAATGGTATCATGTGCAGCAGTATGTTTCCGATACGCAGCTCGCGACAGGCCCAAGATGAGCCAAGTCGTCTAAGCCTTAGAAGGCTATGTCTCCCTATCTGATCTAGACACAAGCATCAAGCCAGAACACAGCTCAGCCTATGACGTTAGCTCAGACTATGACACAACTCATGAAACCTGCTGGCATATATGTGCTTAGGCATACTTCTTATGTTTTTTCATCTTTAGTTGTCTCTTATACTCAACTGTGATCTTTTGAATATGTGCTATCATTCTAGGATTCAAGTTTATTGATAAAAAAATTAGGAAAATTCCATATATACCCAAAATAAAAGGCATAATTCCATATTTACCCAAATGACAAGTTTTTAATGCATATGTAAAATGCTTTTAAAGCATGTATTGGGGAAATATAGAATTGTGCTTTTTGTTTTGGGTATATATAGAATTGCCCTAAAAAAATTAGGAGGTTCGAACAAACCTCATTTGACCTTTTAAAGATATGAACTTTTACTTCCGCTCCCTTACTTTTCACTTTAATTGCAAAAAAGAAGTTTGTCGAGCAGAAAATTATGCTACAGATTACGTGCATGAAACAATATTGTAACAAGTGGCTTTATGTTTTGGGCAACTTCGGTTCGGTTACACATTCAGTTTTTTAATTTTATTTAAGGGGGTGTTTGTTTTAGTGTGTTTACCAAGCTTATGAGCTTATGTATATTTGGAAAATATCAAAAGCCCACTTTTTTAGTGTACGCGCTTATCAAGATCAGCTTATGACAGAATCATTAGCTCAACTTGATCTAACAATGAGGATAACTAGCTTAAAACAGGTATGCAAATAATGCATTTAGTATAAAGAAGTTTCATGAGCTTTGTACTCTGATAAGGCTTTTGAGCTTTTGGCTTATTTTAGTCCATATCCCAGCGCCTCTGCCTAACAAATTTATAAGTTGAAAAAGGGATCATGAGCTTTTTTAGATTTAAATAAGCCCACATGCCTACAAAATAAGCTAATCCAAACGCCCATTTAGTTACTTATCTTAATGCACAATTAGTATGGCTGCTTTGTGTTGTTTGCTTGCATCTTATGTGGCTTATGTGAAATAAAATGACCCAAAATGTACTTTTATCGATGTTTTTTCCCTTCACTAATGTCGGCTAATTTTCGTAGTCTTCATATATATTCAGGTGGTTTGTGTAGCTTTGATTAAAGGAAAATTCAATGCTCGGTCGCTGCCATTAGCCTTACAGTTACTTCGTTGTCACAATACCAACTACGATTTAATGAATTCGAGTGGACACCTTAGGGGTGACAATCCTGTAGTAGAAACCGGTAAGGGGCAACGTTCGTCAAGTCGCAAATATACAACTTCAATCACCAAGACAAAGGCTGCTGATTACGATCATGTTAAATGGATTGAAGACAAGATTCCTAGAAGTACATGGAGTGAGGTACAAGTTGTCTATGAAAAGCATGCCTACTGGGGAACATATCACTAGGGACTAAAACGTCAAAGATTCTATGGATATGCTACCAACCTGGAAACTTTTAAAGACGTACATTCCAAACACAGGTTTATTGCTGTTACAAGTCTCAAGATCATGGAGTTCTTTGGTTACAAACATTTGGAAGAGATCACAGTTCGAAGACAAGATGATGTGCTCTACAAGTTTCGAGAAGGCGACATCAAAAGACTTCGTCGCGAAGATATTGAATATATGTTACTTCTTCTTGTTCAAAGTAAGTTGACCAATGATACGCCTAAACACACTATATATATATATAAGTATATTAGGATGTAAACAATTATAGTATAGTAAGTATTTTCCGTTGGGTTTGAGAAACAAACTTTTAACCAAAGTAGTCTCAAAAACCTCCCGGGTCATTTTCCCTTGACGAAGTGCGAATTGAAAATCGGTTAAGTCCGTGATCACGTAATTTGATGGAATTAACCCTGCGAGGTGAAAGTGAAATATGGAGGGAAAAGGTGTAAACGATAAACAGTGAATTTGATTTAGGGATGTTGACCCTGTGTTGACCCATATGTATAAAAAAATGTTGGGCTAGGTTATAATGGAAATGTGCCAATGGTTTTGGGCTTTTGGTTTTTATTTGTTTACTTAACGATCGTTAGTCCAAAAGTAATGAAGGACTAACGATGTAATTGGATTAGGGACTTTTGGTGAAAAAGGTTTAACATTAAGGATCCTTTTGGTAATTTCAAGGTTTTGTCTTCACATAAGTTGACCAAGGTTGACTTTGGTTGACTTTTGTTGACCTTTATTGACCCTAGCTTGATAAATTCTCGGCTTTTGTGTACTCTTTCCGTCTCGTGTTCGTTTTTTGTCTGGATTTTGGCTCTTTTCTTGTGATTTTTGCAATATCCGTACCTACACATCACAAAAGACAAAACACACAATATACAAGCATAATATGTTCAATTTTCATCTTTTTAGGGTCATTTTTGGTGTAAAATGGATATATGATTTCTCACATATCAGGGGGCATATGGGCAAGGGAGTGTTTGTTATCATTATTATTTTTTGAATAATTAGTGTAAGCAAAGTGTAAGTGTTTTAATAAAATGTAGGGTAAAAGGCTTGAAGGTGCGATTTTTAGCAAAGTTCGACAAGGACGCGAAATTAGAATAAATCTTACTAAAATAAAATTTATAAAATTTTCGGGGTAAAATATGAAAATACCTGACTGCGATAGATACGTAGACGAGAAGTAAGCTAAAAGACAGTTCAAATTTACTAGAAACATAAAAATTACCAAATCGGGTAAATAGTAAAAAATAAAATTATACGTAAAGGTAAAAATAGGAATAAAATAAGATTAAATTATTCACCTGAATTTACAGAGTATTACATACCAAACGTAGGTGTCAAACCCCGTCATAGTAAAGAAGGATCACGAAAGGTGGAAATTGTGTGTAGACTTCACAGATATAAACAAAGCCTGTCCCAAAGATTGATATCCTTAGCCGGAAGTCAATCAAAAGATAGAAGCTCTCTCTGAGTTTCGACTAAAATGTTTCATGGATGCTTACAAAGGCTATCATCAGATACAAACGGCTGAAAGAGATGAAGAGGAGACAACCTTTTTTACTAGAAAAGCGGTTGTCTGTTACAAAAGGATGACTTTTGGTCTTAAAAACACATGTTCTACGTACCAAAGGCTGATCGACAAGGTGTTTAATAATCAAATTGTACGAAACCTTAAGGTTCACGTCGATGACATGGTTATAAAAAGTGACTCTAAAGAAGACATGCTAATTGACATTCAAGAAACCTTCGACGGGCTCCGAGCAATTAACATGAAGATTAATCCAAGGAAGTGTTCTTTTCACGTTGAAGAGGGACCATTTCTGGGACATCTCATCACCAAACAAGGAATCAAAGCCAACCCTTCGAAAGTGAAGGCCATCTCCGACCTAAAGCCACCAAAAATGGTTAAGGAGATGCAGAGCCTCAATAAGAAGTTGGCGTCATTAAACCTATTTCTTTCAAAAGGTACAGACAAGGCTCTCCCCTTTATTAAAATATTAAAGAATTGTACGAGCAAGAAAACAGTTCAGTAGACAGTAAATGCAGAAGAAGCTTTCCAAGAAATAAAAGAGTTCATATAGGTGATACCAATGCTTACAGCCCCAATCATAGGCAAAGCCTTGGTAATATATATCGCAGCCTCAATGGAAAGTACAAGAGTCATCATGCTAGCAGAAAGAGGAAAAAAGCAAGTTCCCATCTACTTTATAAGCAGGGTGTTATAAGGGGCATAACTAAACTACCTAGAGCTAGAAAAACTCATACTAGTCCTCGTATACGCCGCAAGAAGGCTTCAAAGGTACTTTCAAGCTCACCCCATCCGGATATTAACCGATAAAACCATAAAGCAAATCCTTGAAAGACTCAAAAAATCAAGACGGATAGCTAAGTAGGCCATCGAATTGGGAGAACATGATATCGAGTTCAGAGAACGTAATTATGTCAAAGGGAAAATACTAGCCGATTTCCTAGCTGAAACACCTTCCGAAGAAGCAAAGTGACAAAGGCCAAGAAACCTGCAGCAACAGACAAAGAATTAGAGTCGGACAATAGGTGGAAGCTATATACAGATGGAGCTTCGAGCTCCGATTGGTTATGGAGCCGGTTTGATGTTAGTCTACCCCGAAGGAAAAGAGTACAATTACGCTCTTAGATTTGAATTCGAAACCACTAATAACGAAGAAGAATATGAAGCATTATTAGCTGGTTTGTGAATAGCAGTGGACATGAAGGTCAAAGATTTATCCATCTTCGTAGATTACCAACTAGTTGCCAAATAGGTCAATGGACTCTTCGAAGCAAGACAACCAGTGATCAAGCAGTACTTGGATTAAGTAAAGGAAGTTCTCGAAAGCTTCAACAGTTATTCCATGGAACATGTTCGACGTGATCAGAACAAAAAAGCCGACGCCTTAAGCAAATTGGCATCAATGACTTTCTCACGACTTGCGAAGGAGGTTTTAGTCGAAGTCTTGCCTGAAAAATCAATTGCCTAAAAAGAAGTGGCAAGCATCATAAATGAAGTATGTGAAAACTAGATGCTACCAATCCGAGAATACCTATTATTCGGCACACTTCCCAAAGACCCACAAAAAGTTAGGAAGCTAGGAATCAAGGCACCCCAATACAGAATCATCGATGACGATCTATATCGAAAATCATATCTGTCACCATGGCTACGATGCGTAGGACTGGTACAAGCTAGGAGCATCATCCAACAAATACACCAAGGCTCTTGCGACATGTATGCAGGGTCGCGATCAGTGGTATCAATGATCATGAAACTAGGCTACTATTGGCCCTCGATTCACATCGATGCAAAAGCCCTAATCCAAAGACGTGAAGCCTGCCAGATCCATTCGTCAGTACTAAGGAATCCCAAGCAAGAAATGACACCTATAACTTCAACATGGCCCTTCTCCCAATGTGGAATTGATATCGTAGGACCTCTGCCAGTAGCCCTAGGGGGCATAAGGTTCCTAGTCTTAGCTATCGATCACTTTACAAAATGGGTCAAAGCAAAGCCCCTGGTACCGATAACAGGAAAACACATAAAGAAGTTCATATGGGAACACATTGTATATAGATTTGGGGCTCCATAAATAATCATCTTTGATAATGGGAAATAGTTTCCTAAAGGAATATTCCCATTCTTTTGCCAAATGCTGTGTATACTTCAATCCTTTACCTCGGTCTACCACCCTCAAGCCTATAGGATCTTATAATTCACACAAATATAGATCTAGAGAGAGAAAGTTAGAGAGAGAGAGATAGATGGGAGAAACACACTAAAGAGTGTGTGTAAAATGGTTTTTCCAACACCCTCTCCATGTGTGGAGAGGGTTTATATAGTTACAAAGGTGCGGGCTAACCGGGATTTCCTTAGGATTTCGATAAGCCGGCCCGGTTAGCTTCCTAACTATTACATAAATTTGTCTAACTATTACAAAGGCTTGTGAGATCGATAATGATCATCACTTCACTAAAAACTGAATTCCTAACAATCTCCCCCTAAGGGACGATCGTTGAGATCTCATAAATGATCAACACTTTTTGTATTTCTAACAATCTCCACCATAGGGGTGATCATAGAGATTTCTCCTTGTGACCTTGATCATTAATTGTTGAAGCTTCTTGTCTTGATCTTGAGTCTTTTTTGTGTAATAGTTGATCTTTTGTCTTGCATCTTTAAGATTGTCATTGTATGTGATCTTGAGCTTTCTTGAGATCATCAGCTAAATTTAATCTCTAATCATCATCTTGTGATCTTTCGCCATATTGTGTGCTTGTGATTTTCAGGCCGACATGCTCATACTTGTTACAATCTTGAAAGCTTGACTTTATATTCGTACTTCTTCATCAATACATAACTTCATATCTTTGACATACTGAAGAAGAAGTTGATATCAGAGTTTGCGGAAGCTTTGGGTCATTCTTTCTTGATGTTATAAAGTCATTGAGTCTTGAGTATGAGCATGTGGCTATGAACTTGACTCTGCTGGAACAAGGTATCTGCATCTCCATCTTTATGTAATCCTGAAATAAAACAGTTAACAAAAAAGCTTGGTGACGAATATGCCTTTGTTATTCGTCGGAGTTCATTTAAATTAACCTTCGGTTCCGTGAGGACCATTTTATAGTATAAATATTGTACCTGTGATCAGGTAGATTCATTATAAGAACCTCCTTGACAGGGTTTCCAGCTCAAAGTGTTAGATCCTCTAACGCAGATGCATTAGATTCACTGTACTTGCTAGTATCTCTTTACCGGACACCTCAAAGCAGGCTACCTCACTAATAGTATTGCTACTAATAGAACGGTAAGAGTGAATCAGTGAGTTACTATCTCACCGATTGAAGAGAAAATTGATTTGAAAATCAATCGACGTGTCACTAGTAAAAGTGTTTTTTGTAACACATCGAGAGTTTTAAGCTTTTATCAAAATTCATCCTCCGTCAATTCATAATCTGGACCGAATCGATGCCTAGTGTCACAAGTTTGATCCATTTAGGATCTCACAAGTCACCTACCTAGAGCTTGTTTGATGTTGGCTCTAGCAGGATTTCCATCTTCATTGTGAATACTTTCGTATCACTTGGATGTTCTGGCAATATCACAAGGATAATGCGTAGGACTCTTAAGATAATCCTTGTTTTCACAGTGTGTGAAAGACAAGTATATTAGAATAGTGTCCTAACGAGATTTATTGATGATCTCTTGGCTCTAGACTCAATAGTGCGTTTTGGTTTTAGTGATCGGAGGCTGGAGCTGACTGCCACCTTTTCAATATCAACTAACTCAGAGTGAGAAAGTCAATAGATAACATGTTTAGTCTCTGTGAGAAATGAAACAGAAATCTTTTGAGAGATTCTGAGTGGCTAGGTGGGTTGTACATTGCATCACTGGGTCCATGATGTCAGTCTTTAATGTCAACAATCATCATTGTGATTCTAACAGCATATGTATTGACCCGGTTTCTACCTAAGTGTATGGAGGGCTTCTTTATTTTCACTCTTTACCCGTATAATTCTTTTTCATTCTTCAACCCCTTCAGTGCTTACTGAGACTTCATGACTAGTACCTTGTTGGGTTTGTTCCAGTACTAGCTCCATCTCATTCGGCACTATTCCCTTATTCTTACTTTTACTCCTTTTTATATCATACCTAAGGACTTCTACACTAACTAGTGGATCGTCCCTGGGTAGATCCCTCCGGTTTTGGTTGGATCATGGGAACGAATACCTAACCTTACCAACCTTATAACTCTGATAAAATTAAATGCATGGTCTGTCTTTTGGTACTGTTCT
>BQNB010159706.1:3736-14883 GCA_026074375.1 Tanacetum coccineum | reverse complement strand
CATCAAGATCGGATCCGTGATCATTATGAGAAGGAATGAAGTCAAAATCCATATGAAGGGTGGGATGGGTCGGCAAAATATTAGGCACATCAACTGGGATGTCTTCCACCACATCAATGGTTGAATCTCCCGAATCGTGATAATCAACATGAAATGATTCGAACTCGGGAAGGGAAGTAGAATTATCGTCACCTTCCATGTCGTAATCATCACTCTCAACACCCGGTCGTATTAAGTCATCCGGACTGGGAAACATATCAATCTCTTCCCTAAGAGAGTCATTATCCTCAACGAGGATAGGAAATATAGGAAGAGACTCGATGATCATATTTGGATTAGCATGAAAATCTTCTGGCGGACGAGGAGATGAATTATCATATAGCCACCTCTCCATAAGACTAATATATTCCTCGTACTCTCTATTAACAATTCTTGGAGGAATTGTTATGAGTTCACCGGCGAACTCATCGAAGAGAGAATCAATCTTGGGAGAGGAAGCCATCAAAGTATTACGATTGAGTAATGATTCAAGAAGATTAGACTCGATATCAAAACGATCATTTTTCAGAGTAGATATGAAGTCTTCATTATGAATCGGATTAAACTCACTAGAAATGATATCCTCGTCGAGATCAAAAAGATGGTCCGAATAAGTTTTAAAACTTATTTCATGAATAACCTCCTCATGACTTGACTCGTCATCACTAGAGGTAGAATCGTCGAAGAAAGGATTGGAAAACGTTGAAAAAAATTTCGTTTAAGGATCATCACAATCGGGCACATCACACTTACTTTTGATATCGGAAAAATCCTCGGACTCACTTGGGATTAGGATAAGGTTCTCAACACTAGACTTTATTAATTCGTCTGATTCCATTTCCAGAATAGTGCTAAGATGTTCGTCCACCATGATGAGAGAGTACATTTTTGGTGAATCGGGTGTGATTACGGTAGAACATGTCATGAGATATTCTTGTGTTGCAAAAGAATACTCATCGTCGTCATCATCATAAGATGAGGTAGGCAAATTCCAACTTGGAGTATTAATATATTCTGCCAACTCCTCGTTTATACTTTGCAAATCTTAAAGAAGTTTGTTAAGCAATTCTTGTACCTCCTTGGATGGAGCATGCTTAACTTCAAAAAATTTGCCCCAAGCTTGCATTAAAACCTTCGGTGTTTCCCTAAAAGAAATACGATTAAACTTCTTTAAAAAGTTTTGTATCGATTTCATTAGGTCTTCTCGGGCTTGCAAAGCTTCCATTCTCATTTCTTGAGGAGGTTGATGAATGACGGGAAATTGCGGGGGTTGAAATTGGTCAAAACCGGAAGAATTGGAATCGTGAAAATTTTGATTCATCGGTTGACATTCAAAAGTCGCATGAGGACCCCCGCAATTTTCACAACAAAGAATTTGTTATTGAAAACTTGGTAAAGTTTGTGTGAACTCATCATAGTTTTGATTGTAGCATGGTTTCGGATTAGAGATAATCGGAACTTGCGATGTATAATAGTGACCATAACGAGCATCGTTCCCGTAAAATTCACACAAGATTGGTTGATAGTGTGTGGGGTGGTAAGAAAGATTTTGAGAATCATCGAAAAAATTCAGATTTGGATCATAAGCGAATGAATTTCTAGCTCTCGAAGCGCAAGATGAACAAAATCCACCGTTTAACGGGCCTTCACACCCGCAACAAGTGACTGGCTTTCCATCTCCATATGTATAATTCAAACAAATTCCATTTATAATATTAACACCACACTGCTGGCACGTACATAGATAACAATAAAAGCCATCACATGGTTGTCCACACCCCACACACTCATGTTGGTTATACGAAGACATGTCAAAGAATTAAACAAATAAGAGGGTAACGAAGATAAGAATTAAACAAATAAGAGGATAGAGAAGCTTATTTATAGTAAAATACATAAGAAAGAAAAATATTTTTGGTAACCGATAATCGAACAAGTGGATGGTAGCTCTTTAGAAAACGCACAAAGAAGGGGAGGAGCGGGTAAGCGCGAAGCTATTAAAAAGCTTCTCCTTTCGGGTCGAAGTTCGTAGGATCGACCCTCCTTATACCTCGCTTATAGTTTGTAATCTAAAGGTGAGCCGAATTCACAAGTGACACAACGGTCGATTTTGTATTTTCGTTGTTTTGTTTTTTTTGATATTTTTGATTAATTGAATATATTCACAATGATAGCAGATTTACTTATCGGGGAGGGTCTTTATATACACTATATCTTCAAAACGAACACGATAATCGTACTACAAATATCACCCAGCTAACTGCGCCAAAATTTGATCTACTTAAAATAATTTCATTAGGATTATTATATATATATATATATATATATATATATATATATATATATATATATATATATATATATATAATAAATACAAATATATAATAATAAGAATTATCTCAAAAATATCAATAATAAGAATTTCGTAAGGCTTTTAAAAGGAAAATACTTTTACCCAAAACAAAATCCCTAAAAACCTTCCCGAGTCGTGTCCCGACGAGGTGCGAATTTGAAAATCGAGTATCGTTTGAGAATTTATGCTTGAATAATCACAATTTGGATTTGGTATTCTATTTCTATAATTAAAATGCAAAAACAAGTAAAGGCACACTAAAAACGAAAGCAATTAAAGCTAAAACACTAAAAAACGATAACGGGATTCAAATCCCGTTCTTTAAAAACTTAAATTCAACAAATTAAACCCTAAAAATGCAAATTTAATTTTTAACAATCCTAAATGACAAAATAAAATTTTAGAAAAAAAAGAATTATATTTTTTTGACTTTTATTTAATTTATTATGAATAAAAAAAGATTTAATCTAAAAAATTAATAAAAAATACTAAACTAATTTAAAAAAATCTGAAAAATTCACAGAAAGTACTTTAGCTTATGAAGAATCTATGAAAAATAAGAGCTAGAAAGAAGCTAAACGGAATAAGCAGTTAAAAAGCAAAATAAGCCAATAAGCATAAAACTAAAAGAAAGGTTAAGTACTATATTGTGCAGGACTTAAACAGATAGCCCTACTGGTGAAATGGTTAAGACGTTGGGGTGCTGTGTGGGAGGTCTCGGGTTCGAGCCTCGCTCACCCTTGACTTCCCCTACACTCCAATGTTTTTATTTTGCAAAACTTTTTAAACAATTTTTTTAATAAGATAAAAATAAGCATTTTTTATAACTGTAACTATTTTTGAAAAGCACTAAATAAGCTTTTAAAAACACAGTTTACTCTAAAAAACTAAACCACTTAACACTTAAACATGAACTTATCAAACAAGCTCAAATGAGCTTATAACTGAGCAACTAAGCTAAAAACTAGCTAAAACACATGTCATAAGTAAAAGCAGGCAAGAAAAAGCTCAAATGAAAAGACAAAAAGCTCAAAATAGCTATGTAGTTGGCAGTATTGTAAATGAAGAACAGGGTCTAACCAAGACATTTAAGCTGAATTTTAAGTGGCTTAACCTATAAGTAAAGACTAAAGTTCAAAACAGCTATACTCTAGAATCAAACTACTTAAATCTTGATAATCTATAACCTAGTAACAGAATTAATCCTACAATTAAATAAATTGATCTAAAGCTGACTATGAAACTCAAATTCATTGCCATATTTTCTGATATGAACCAAAACACATAAAACAGTACTTTAACAACTTAGAAACCAGTATTATAAATCAATTTTGAATGCCATTTTGAATTGTAAAAACAACTTTATCCTAACTTAATTCTTAAAATCATATGCCTAAACAGATTTAGGACTTAGAAAAAACTCACAAAAATGAACTATGCTTATAAAAGCTTTTGAAATACTTGAAACTTGTCTTCAAATTGACTTAAACATAATCCAAAATGATTTTAACAGAGATTGACAAATTAAAGTTAATGACCCAAAACAACTTTACACTCATTTTGACCCATTTTGAACCTTAACCCAAACACTCCTTTAACATTCCAAAATCTATTTTAAAGCTAGTTTAAACTGATTTAACCCAAGAATTTTAAAGACAGATAACCAACTATGAATATTAATAAATAAGAAGCAAAAAGAACACATGAATAAGCACTTAAAATAAGCAAATAAGGATAAGCAGTATAAAGTGCTAAACTAGCAGTATTAACTCAAAACATGAACAAATAAGATTTAAACTTCAAGAAAGCATAAATAAGCATTTAACAACAATAATAAGCAGAAATAAGCAGAAATAAGCTTCGTCTTTGACTTTGTCTTTTTGACTTTGACTTTTTGGCCTTTGACTTTGACTTTTTTCACGCACTTTCAATTCGTGTTCGGTTTTGACGTTTTGGTTTGTTATTTCCTTTTAGTCGTTATCGATACCTGAAAGGTAAATAACACAAAACAAGCATATATTTGGCATTTTATGTCTGTTTTTGGTCATTTGGGGTCATTTTATTAGGTAAAAAGTATGTGTATTTAAACACATAGCATATGTTTACTAAAGCCTTACCCGAATATAGGTTTCAGTATCTTGTCAGACGAGTTGGTATGAGAAGTTTGACTTAAGCAGATACTGGAGTTCTGCAAAAGAATTAGATTGACTAATTCTTCTACATCGACTTGTAAATATTTTTTAAGAAAAGAAAATTGCAAAAATATAAAACCTATAAAACCAAATACAAAAATATTAAATTTCAAAAAGAAAATACAAAATCAAAAAATTAAAAATTTCTAAAAAGAATCTTCTCGACATGTTTTTTGGAATCGATAACATTTACGTACCTAGAAATGTCGATTAATATTGACATGGGTGTGTAAATTAAGTTCGATTAAGAGTTTCAAATGCTTTCAAGACATGTCATTTCTATATTTCTTTATGACTTGTAATTGCTCTCAGATTGCAACTCGAACCCAAATGATAAAGGAGGGTGTATGTTTCAGTGCGCTTATCCTTAGAGTTAGAAGAGAAGTCTTCTAACATTTGGTTTTTTCAAAGCGTTGAACACAATTTTTCAAGAATTTATCAATGACAATTCAAAATTCATTCAAAATTGTGTGTTCAACACTCCATCCCTCATAAAGTTTTACAAGACAATTCTTCTACATTTGGTTTCATTTTTCAAAATGAGTCAATGTTTGAGGGGGAGTTTTTTGAAAAACAATGCTTTAATGCTTTTAGATACTCTTCTTAAATTCTTTGGGTATTCAAAACATTTAAACTGATCTTAATAACAAATTGGCAATAATAATGACAAGTAACAATAGAATATTTGTTAAGAGGTTGAGGCAATGTTTTTTAGGTATCATCTTATATATCTCACCCTCAATTTTATATTCATTTTACAACTTGGTATGATTTTTTTTGGTATCAAACATATGTAAAATTAAGAGGGAGCAAGAAGAAAAAGTTCCATATAATTCATGCTGATAATATTTTTCCCCACGGGATTTTCATGACAAATTTTAATCATATGGTATTTCAAAAACTAAGTGTATTAGTATTTAAAATAACGAGAGAAATGTAATTAAAATGTGATCTTGAAAATAATAAGTGATCTAATTGACTCAAAGCACTTTGAAATCATAATGCTTTATATACTCTACGGAAAAAGGTTTTATGGTTACGATCTTATACCCAACAACATCTTAACTCATGACGATTCTGAAGTCATAAGGTGGGTAGGTTAGGTATTAGTCCTATGATCCAACCAGAACCAAAGGGATCTACCCAAAGACACTCCATAGTTAGAAATAGCAGTCCTTAGGTATAATTGGAGATAAATGAGAACGGGAATAATGCCGACTAAGGTTGAGCTGACACTGGAACAATCACAACAAGGTGTTAGTAATGATGTCTTGGTAAGCATTGAAGGGGTTGAAGAATTAAAAAGAAATGTATGCATAAAGGGTCAAAAGAAAGCAGCCCTCCACACACTTTAGGCAGAAACCATGTCAATACATAATCTATCAGATTCACAAAGATGAATTCTGGTATTGAAGACAAGACATCATGGACCCAGTGATGCAATGCACAACCCTTCCTAGCCATTCAATGTCTCAAAAGATACTTGTCTCATTTGTCACGAAGATACACACCACTTCTATTAACTTTCTCACTCCGAGTTAGTTGATATTGAATAGGTGGCAGTTTGCTCCAGCCTCCGAGTACTCAAAAAATGTGAAGGACTAATGATTCACCTATTCGGGAGGTCTTGATTTATCAAAGAACACAAGATGAGACATTATGTGTTAGTGAGAGAAAGTAGAGAGAGGGTGATATGAACAAAAAATTTATTAGATTAGAAAAGAAGGAAAAATACAAATGAACATCCACACCCCCCATGGAGAGACATGGGAGGTATTTATAGCATATACTAAAGCTATCTATCCCATTATTATAATAGTAGTCCCTGCGTATAGCATATGATCTATAGCTAGTCCAGTTCACGTGTAAGACGCCAACTTCACTAAAAAGTGAGGCTAACAATCTCCCTCCAAGATGGTGTCACACTTGAATTGGTTATAATGTTTCCTACAATCAAAAATAAAGTAAAATGATAAGAATGAAGTCCAGCATTCCTTAAGATTGTCTTCATTGACCTTGATTTGCTTGAATGCTACAGCTTTATTTCTTCAGCTTGTAGAATCTAGTTGAGTTTTAACTCCCTCCCAACTAGTAGGCTCCTTTTTTCTTTAGCTCCCTCCCAAACAGACACCCTTGAGACTGATTAAGAATCAATGCAGAAGTCTTCTTAAGGACATCTATTCTCATTTAGGATACACTGTGAGAGGGATGATTGATGTGTCATTGTGTGGTGTATATTTTATTGTTTCAAGTTTTAAATTTATATTTTGCCGACTCAACCAAAAACAACACTTTAATGGGCAGTGTACCCGATCGGTAGTAGTTTCGTGGTAAGTAGGGTGTCGATCACTAAGAGCGAGGTTAAATCTATCACTTTAATTAATATATTGGTTATCTAATCTACGCTAATTCTATTCTAATCTAAACCTATGTTAAACCTATGTCAGTCTAAATCCTAATTCTAATGGGAAAAGGGGGTTTCAGCCTGAGAGACTGGCACGGTTTGGTTGGTGACTACAATCAATTCAAGACACTGTTACCCACGAAGGCTGATAGACAAAAGATAAAAGAGCGGTCGAACCTTAAATAAGAAAACTGTATTAACCATTATTAATCCTATTAGAACGTTGGTTTGTTTATTAAGTGCAATGATTCAAAAGATAAACAGTAAGCGGTCGAACACCTTAAATAAGAAACTTTATTAACCTTATTACATCCTATTACATACGATTGGTTTGTTTATTAAGTGGCAATGATTGCTTTCTCTCGAGGTGGCATATTATTCTTAAGACTTAGGGCGTTACATCACTCCTAAAGACCTAGAACACATTAATTATGTCACAATTAACCGCATTACCGCATAAAGCATCTTATTTTGCTGATTATAATTCTATCTTAGGGATTAAAGCAATGGTGATCGTTGTTAAACCCATACTCATAGAGACTTAAACCACTTTACCTGCGCTAATGGCAATCTATACACTAGTAGTACCACTTGTCCAACTATCTATGAGGAATCAAGAACGTTATCTTTGTTGGATATCCTAGGTCACCTGCTATGCCCAAAGCACGATCAATACAACCATCGACATATCCTATTATCACCTAGTTCAGGCCCGAAGCGTATCCTAGACACAGATTAGAAGGAACACGATACTTGTGTAACTATGATTCTAGATGTATACAAAATTCCTATATGGAGATCATATCCCGACATCTAGATCCGCTTTGCCCCACTTCTGACTAGATCCAGTTGAATGCAATAGTCTCATACCAAAAGCGGTAAACAAGTATAAAATTGATTAAACATAAACAAGCACTCAAACAAAACTAAATAAAATAATCAAGAAATCTATATAAACAAATACACCAAACATATCAGTCTTCTCATAATAAAGGCTAATACCCAAGAAAAGGTATTAGCCTTTTCAAAACGTCCATAATAATTACAAGAGAATAATTTAGCCCAAGGTAAACTTAAACCGAGTTAACGAACTGATACTCAAAAACCGCAAACGATTCACTATAGTATATGGAATTACACGATGTCCTCCAATGGAACATCTGATAATACTTGCTACGACCTCTTCTGCTCTTTTTATCCTCTGAAAATTGACTTTTGTGGTTTAGGTATCGAGAATATGATTTAGCACACTTAACAAGCCTCGTTTTCTTATGAATTTTTCTATTTAATAAGGTCATGGAAGTCGGAATTTGGATACGGACGTATCCATGTATTGCGGATTACGGCGTTTTGGGGATTATCTTCACAGTCAGAAACCACGTTTGATATTTTCCAGAATAATTATATGTGAGATCCTAGATTTTTGGACAATACGGCGTATTGAGTCCTCTAGAACGGCGTATTTGCCACTTCTATATTCCTCTTGTGGTCTTCCTGGTGCGAGTTGCGCAGGCACGGATAAGCCGTATCTTCCCTTAGCACTAGATACGGCGTATTGGTCTTCAAACACAACAATCCCTTCACCAATATCTTCATTTTACAGTCTCCAGAATGCGCGACTTTTGGCTATGTTGTCACCAATTACTCCATAATTAACTAAGCAATTTCCTCAAATAAAAACAATAAAGTAACAATCTTTGCCAATAACCTATCAACAAATGGGGTTAATAATCATGGGATAAATATGCTATAAAAAGACGTTATTTGCATGTCCTCAATATCACCCCACATTGAATCCACCTTGTCCTCAAGTAGACCTTTCTAGAGGTTTTATAGCAAAATGTAATCCCCTTTAAGGATTTTTTTACGTTAAAGCCATTTATTCGATCTATTACAAAGTACATCAACCAAACACCTTCACAAATAGGAAGTGAAAACAAAACTCATATCACTCTCAACTAATCTATGGGTAACTTGTAACTTAATTCGCATCAATTGCATCGATCGCGGTGACGAGTATCGCATCAAAACACTTGGCAGGATACACATCTTCACACCACTAAAAGTTAAAGAAGTAACAAGTTTATAAAAGTGGTACATATGGAGTTGTTGTATGGAAAAGCGCACCGTTTGAATCATTCTCATTTTTTCACACACACAGAAGTACCATTTCCAACTAAGGCCAGCTGAAGCACACATACAACACCCGGCACGCATGGATAAGACATGTTGTTCTATTCACACCACAACACATTTCGAATTTAACCAACGGTCAGTGATAAGAATGATATCTACGGGGTAGGCCACCACTAACTTTCACCTACAAAAGTCATAAACCAATCAAGTCAACAAAAACAGACATGCATACACACACCGGAACGTTTGCCGGATCAGACATCATGTTCGATATGAATCCTCCATTCGCGTGGAGAGCGAAACAAACCAGCAGCTCGGCTAATCATTAGGTGAGAGGGAAGTAAATTGTTGTTAAATAAAAATCAAGAAACAAATAGATTAAGACTTAAGATACAAGTTGCTAGACACTTATTTCCCGACCGTTACCATGATAAAGACACAACTATTTACAACGTCTTGATCATAGATCAAAAACAACAACCTAAGTTGGCGTTCCCATAACGATCAACTTCCCAATCATCCCAAAACTTTACATACTTTACAAGGCAAGTGGCGATATCTTCCACTTTGTACAATACTCTACATCGTTGATTTTTAGACGTATCAACGAATAATCGATCCTTCGTATAATTCCTTCGGTAATGCTTTTTGCGAAACGATTATCTTCAAACTTTCTTTCTCTCTTTTTTTTGCTAACTATTCTTCAAATCTCGGTGTAGTTTCACCATCTTCACCATCATAATAATTCCGGATAATTCCTTCGGTAATTTCTTCGTTCTTCGGTTTCACCAATAATTGTGACAGTAGTAAAATCACATGAGCTTTGACTACTAATATACATTCCCATTTGCAATGTGCAAATTTCCAACCGCACCAAAGATAGAAAATGACACAAGACTCAGAAAATACAAACTTTACACTTTAAGTGTAACAACCGGCAATTGTCAGAATTTTAAATGACTATTTTACCCTTTGACTTTTCGAGTCCGACTTGACTGTTTAACTTTTGACCTTTAATTGTCACATAAAAACGATTACCCCATGACCGGTAATTTTTCGGAACATCGTTAAATAATAAATCATAATTATTATTTCATATATCTCATTTACAAATTTAGTCTTGAATTTGAATTGAAAACGAGGAGTTAGATGTTATTCCTAAGTTGATTTATCAAAAGTGACCCACTAAATCACGTTTTCACGACTTGGACTCTTAAGCAATTTGATGCAAAACGACATTCCCGACAACTTTTTAGTTTTGCCCGAGATCCGAAAACAAGCAGAAAATGACTGTAATACCCTCGCAAAATTTTAGAAACGAGAACGACGCGTACAGACACGAAAATAATTAAATTTTATTTAATCATCACTTTTTATTAAATAAAAATATTTAATAAATTATTTATCACTTTATTCAGAAACGTTTGTTAAAAACGCAAATACTCAAGTTAAAGTTTATTTTACGGGCAAGGTTTATCAGTGATGCACAAATAAATAATAAACATTTTTAAATAAATGTTATAAAACAATTATGAAATAATAGTCATGTAAATACTCATTTTTGTGGGAAAAATTATTTGGAACGCAATGGCGCAACTTTCGTATTTTGAATAATCCGTTAACTAGCTCAAACGAGTCCCGAATCGTTATTTAACAAAAGTTACACTTTTGGTCCCTATGGTAATATTTACATCATCTACCCTAGACTATCCTAGGCTTGTCACATTTTATTAAAACTTTTCAATATATATATATATAAACATGTAAGGTTTCTCATAAGTTAACACTAGCCACCCACACACTTCTCCTCTCATTATTTTTCTGGCGCCGCACCACCATCTCTGGCGAGAACTCCGGCCAACAGCCGCCGCTCCTTTCCATCATCTTCTCACCCCCGTAACCAGATCAACATCCTCGCCACCATCATGGATGCCACGCCATCCAACGCCACCACCAGCCTACCAACACCAACACGCCGCCACCTCCATCTCCGCCATCTCCACCCCGAGGCCACCAGATCTGG
>BQNB010159705.1:0-12569 GCA_026074375.1 Tanacetum coccineum | reverse complement strand
CAAATCCTAGTTTGGCGATCATCTTAACGGAACAAAAACGCACATCCTTACACAAAACTAAAACATACGTCGCTAACGAAAATTAAAAGATACATCGACAATCGAAACCAAAATATACATCAATAGTCAAAATCGACATATACATTTATACGTCATCATCCTAAGACCAAAATACTCATTAGTATCCAAAAACCAAAATACACATGTCGCCCTCCCGGTCTCATTTAATAATGCATCACCGGTTGCGAAAAATATTCTGGAGTACACATGACCCCATCGAACGCACTATAGCGCTATCATACAAAATCACATATTCAATTAAGCACACATTCGCCTATTAGTCATTTCAAAACGACTTTATATTTCTACCTAGCTTATCTTCACGCTTAGCAACAATCATGCTTGATTTCTATAAGTTTTAGCAAAATAACCATGCTCACTTATTGGAAAGCCTCATCAATGGTTATGCTTGTTACGCGGGTTCATATCCAACCGTTTAGATTGCTCATTATACCCGGCTTGCCAGATGGCCAAGCTTTTTAGAAATGATCTCGACTAAATCACGGTTAGATTTTTGGCCAACCATAGTCAAGCTTGCGAGTTGACAACCCACAATTGACAATGGACTATCAGGCTTGCGCCCCACTCGGATCAACCTTCATCTACACCCTTCCACTCACGTCTTAAGTTAAATCATGGCTTCACAAAAGCGACATAAGCGCTAATTAACATTCAAAGCACATAGCACCTAAAGCACATAATTCACATAATTCGGTAGCGATAATCCCGCTAGGAACATTGTCGAAAGACAAATTGAAAACAATCTATAAAACAATCGAGCATCATGAGCTCGTTGCTCATTCGACGAAAAATAAAATAAAATTTTCAATGTTTAGGCACCGCGACTATCATAGTCGACTGAGTCCTAAAGCATCGCATCGAATCCTAGATGACTCAACTAATCAAGTTGAGACAACTACGTACATTCCTAATTCAATATCGTTCGGCTTCAGGCGTTAGCTACTTTGATTGGTTCCCCAGGATGGGAACGGATGTTACCCTTCGGCTAAAGTCTCTAATCTTTTCGCTCCTTTATACGCACACTAAGTCGTTACGTCAAGGAGTAAGGATCACTAACCTTAAGTCAGGTGTCGCTTAGTGCCTTATTCTGATCCTCGACGACATCAGGTATACTTGCAACCACACTACCACTATATTCCATTTCGGATAAAGAAGTCTTCTTCACGGCCATCAGTTGATACATCAAAGGAAACATACTTCCAATGTAGGAGAAGTCTTCTCCATTTCTCATTTTCAACCTCGAAACTAACCATTCAGCTTCTACCCACCTTAAGAATCTTCACGTCTCCAAGAAGATTCCTTCTCAGTGTCAGTATCAGGTTTACACCCTTGCTAGCTTAAATCTACCATTGCTTACTAGCACACCGACTACACTTGGTCTTGACACGTCTTCATAGCAATTACCGGTCTACATTACCACGAACTAAATTTCAATCCTTTCTAGACACACTTGTTCCGAAAAATACTGTAGGTACTTTTCTCTTCGAAATGACTCGGTCAAAACGACTCGCATGAGACTCTCTCCATGCAGTCAGTAGGAGTGAGGTTACTTGCATAAAAATCCGTAGCAGGGTAAAAATATTTTCTTCTTCCGGAAGCTTGACCCCAAACATTTATCTCAATTATCAAGCGTTTTAATGGTGACGATTTATCCAACATAGCGTGGTTCTTCCTGAATTATGCATAGTTGATCAGGTTATGCATAATTGAGGACCAAACGACATCATGTCCATCCTCGTCAAAATGTTTCTTTTTCATACGCTACACGCGTAAGTTATTTCCTAAAAAAATGTTTAAAGAGTAAAAGTTTTATTATTTCAAAAGAAAGAAAAGAAGATAGCACCATCTTCCATCTTTTTTATTTAAAAAGAAAAAAAATTGAAAAAAGATTTATGTGACACCACAAGGCCAGTTTATGAAATTTTGAAAGCACATTTTTTCATTGTTTACACAAACAATATATACAACATAGTTAATATGATTCACGCAATGACATTTGTTCAACACACAAATTCGTTATTGCAATTCACAGTTTTAAAATCATCAATTCACAAAACATCATTAGATACGGTTTGGTCAACGGTCACAACAAGTTTCAAAAATAATACCCACTCATGAACAATGCAAGCAAGTATCATACGCGTGCGAAAGATTCGCCAATTGAAGTCGCCCAACGCTCGGGGTTAAATCAATCTCTCAATGAGTCGAGTTCCTCGGGGGTAACCACGACCTCCAGGCTCCACTCATAGCACAACCTATACAATGACACCTCCTCATAACTCATAACCGAAAACAATTACGACAATCGTAATAACAATGCCGACAATAACATACATACATACCGATCTTCCCCAAAAGGGATACATCATTGGCTTTCAAAGCCAGTACATCCAACCGTAATGGTTCTAAGTTTCCATTACATAAACTACATATACATGAACTCTCCTAGAGTTCTAAATCAAAATTAATAGTTAAAGAGTGCACAATCACCACGTCGATATGACTCCATCCGAATTCCTATATGTGCCTAAGAGGTTTCTCTACCTCCTAGTCTAATTTTTCAGGTCTTCATAGGCCAGAAATATTTTGAAACATACCCAACAAGCTGCTATCCCAAAGCAATCCCCAAAGAAATTTTGACAAATTTTTGTAGTTTACGAAAATGAGCGAGATTTGATATTTATTGATGCTTTTGATGTGAAACCAATTGGAGGTGATAGTCCTAAGAGTCTTCTATGTAACATCCCCAAATTGGGTCGCAGCGGAATAAGGGTCCAGAGCGTGTTACTTCATAGATCAATAACACAAGATGTATATAGAACAACCAAAATGTCGTTTAAAACTGATACATTGGAATTAACAAAGTATTTGTTACATAAGCCGAAGCTTCACTTGTCCACTTGTTCAAAATACAAAGATTTCTAGCCCAATACAGTTATACAAAATGTAACGCAACCAAATCTTTAATGCATGATATCCAAATCAAAACCACCAATGTATCCCTTGCACCTCGTGCTTACTGATCCCCTGAAAAACATTGCTTTAAAACGTCAACAATAATGTTGGTGAATTCATAGGTTTGATAAATCGTATATTGTAGGACCACAAGATTTCCCAAGTGTATGATAATGCAACAGATGCAGACATCATATAAATGTAATTACGTTGCCCTAAGCTCATGACACTGAAGCTCGACATAAATGAATACCATATAAATGGCCTACATTGCCCGTGATGATGTTCTAACCCGCAACATCCTATGTTCGACATGGTATACGTTCGTTTGCCCAGTGATAGCTAATCACCCGAACGGGGATGTCAATCCCAATAGATCTATTCATAACATTCGCGCTCACAATCCAGTAACTGACAGTTCATGATAATGGGCTCAACTAGGGTTATCGCAACTTAGGCAACACGTAATCATAATGTAAAAGTATCCACTTGTGTCCAGTTGTAAAACATTGCATGTTTCTCACCCCAAAAACTTATAAAACAAAAGCATGTAAAACGTGGGGCTATGAACTCACCTTGAGTTACTGATAATCCAAATATCACAGATAACGCGTCACGTAAATGATCGAATGCAACCTAAATGAACATAGGTCGTATAAGCACTAATCGCTTTGATTAACTAACATCATATACAAGTCTATGTTAGTTACATCATACTATCGTTCGGGCTATCATAATTTAAGAGGTCATGTAGTGACGTATGAGGAGCTAGGACACTTTAAATCGTAAATCCAACAACTCGTCGATACGCCACCCCGAAGAGGCCTCATTATGAAACTCCCTAGTAATATAGTACTTTGATAACCACATATAATTCTATATAGCTTCATCACCGTCTAATCGTTTTTGTGAAATCATATTTATAAAGTAATAACATTTATAAATACACCTTTAGCAAAAATGACCTAACTTTATCGTTTTATGTCCGTTTTTGACGTTTTTTATGCCCACACTTTCGTATTAAGACGAGTTATCATAATTTTACATTTTCATAATTTGGACCTCCTGGTGAACAGTAAATTTTACTGTTCACACCAGACCCTAAATGTATTTATATAGTTTTTGTTATCGTAAATGTCGTATTTTATTCGTTATAGCTCCATTTTTAGCGATTCTTTCGGGCACGTTCTCATAATTGAAAGTTCTATATATTTATGAGGTTTACAAAAATAAAAGTTTCTATTATGAATAGTAACTTTTATAAAAATAGTTTTATAAAAGTATTTATTGTCGTAAACTCGCGTAATTCATAACTCCTTCGTTATTCATTGAAAAATTACGATTCTTATCATTTTGAAATCCTAAAAATATGTACAATCTGTGAAAAATACTAAACTTTATGTTTTTGAAGTATTTTACAACTTGCTTTATAAAGTTTATTTTATAAAACCGGTATTAACGTAAATCATATTTTTATCGTAACTTCTTCGTTATTAATCCATTTTTTGAGTTTCTTACCTTTTTGGAATCGTCATGAGACGTATTATTTTATAAAAATATAAAGTGAACAGGTTGTATGTCGAATTAAAATAGTAAGTTAGGATGTCTTTCTTGATTCCATATGTAAACTTTGTTTCTATAACTTTCAACTTTGTATTTTACCATAAGTCTTTTATACTATATATATATATATATATATATTATATGTCTTACATATAATAAAGTCTATTAGTTCATATCTTGTCCAAATATTCAAGTTAACAAGTCCATAATGATACTTTTAATCACAACTTTCTTAAGTAATCCTTAAACCCTAATTTGATATAAACAATGTTTTACACTTAACCAACATGTTACAACACTTATAACCCCATTTATATCTTGATATTACACCTAATCTCATATGAAAAAGTGTACAAAGGCATAATCATAAATAAAAAATCCTTTTACATGTTCAAATAGTCCTAAATGTTATTTTTGTTAAAGAACATCATATACATATAAAATATGATTGAAGAGATAAAGGTTTTTAGATAACCTTATGATGAACAATGATGATGAGAAATATGTGATAAACCCTTGTTTAGACTTTAAACCCAAGCTTGCACACTTGAAAACCCTAGTTTTCTTAGAAAATCCTAATCTTGCAAAACTTTCTTCAATACTTGTAAACCTTTAATCAACCCTTGCAAACACATTAGGTTATCATATGAATGATGTATGAATGTGTGTATGGTCTTATAAAATCAAACTATGGATTATATAAAAGGGGTGTTTGATGCCGTGGGTTTTGAAGGAAGAAAAGGGAGAATGGTTTTGATTTTTGGCAAAGTGTTGAAGTGTATGTGTTGTATTTCTTACTACTTGCAAGTATATATGATATAGAGATAGCCTAGTGTATAAATCAAAGACCATAATAACCAAGAGAAGGGGAGGGATGGCCGGTATGGGCATAAAGGTGTGACTAGTGGTCAAAACCACTAGTCATGCTTATAAGTCTTGCAACTCCATACTTGCACCTTGCCTTAGGTAATGTTTAGGTGCCCTTGTGTTCCCTATTATGGAGGTGATCCTATGAAATCAAGACGAATTATCTAGCCTTATTTGTTTTCCCCTTGTCATAAATGCATGTATTATACTTGCTCTTTTGAAAGTGTAAGTAAATATGTAAGTGTTGTCTTGTTATATAAAATGTATACTTGCAACTTGTGAAGTCTTGCTTATTTCTTGTATATGGGGCATCCCATATGATATAACTATGGATAAATTTTATAAACTTTGGTCATTGAAAATAGAAATAAGCATTTGTTGAAGCGTAGATTAATTAACGTTGGTTGAGGTATGCCTAAACGTACTCTATCGCGAAAAGTAATAAATTTACGCAACCAATAAAAATAAATTGAACAATGTTAATAATTATCCTCAAAATAATTACTAAACCCTTGCTTGATGTAAACATTTAATTGTTTGATGCCCGTATACATTGAACGCTAATATTTAGCGTACGCGATTTAACTTAACGTTTACGATTTAAAGCAAACGCGTACAATACAAAAGATACATTGTGGATTTATTGACGTCGTCAATGACTTGAAAACATGGGGTGTTATAGCTGCTATTGTCGAGTTTCTTACAATTATATGTTAATGATAAACAAACAAAAGTGTCTAAATTTACGCAACGAATAAGGTTGCAAGAACCACGGTTCCTCGTTAATCAGTATAAATACTGTCTGTGATCAGGTAGAATTCTGAAGAATATCCTTGACAGGGTTTTGCAGCTGCGCTAGCCATTCTCAAACCGAAGCATCTCAAAGTAGACAAATCACGGAATGAGTGAACCAGTGGATTAATACCTACTGATTAATGAGAAATTGATTTGAAAATCAGTCGAGTGTCACTCAGAAAAGAGTTTTTGTGACACATCGAAAGTTTTATCATATATAAAAATCAATTTTCATCAGAAACACTTTTGTTTTGAAAAATATACACAGTCAAAGTACTTGAAAGTTCAGTTGTTGAGCATATCGAAAGGTTTTTCAAAAGCTACTCGTTAATTCATGTACTGGAACAAGTTTGATTCATAAGGAATCACACCATCGTTTCTTTCTAGTTATCACAAGCTTGATCCTCAAGAGGATCTCACATGTTTCACTACCAAGAGCTTGTTTGATGTTGGCTCTAGAAGGATTTCCATCTTCATTGTGAGTACTTTGTATCACTCAGATGTTCTGGCAATACCACGGGATAATGAGGGACTCTTTAAGATTCTTTACTTGTTAATCACATTGGTGTGATGAGCTAGCATGTTTGTATTAGTGTAGCCTAACGAGATTATGGATGATCTCATGGCTCTAGTCAATAGTGCATTTTTTGGTTTTTTAGTAGTCGGAGCCAGAGCAGATTGATTTCACCACCTTTTTAATATTATTCTTAAAGCGGAGTGAGAGAGACGGATAGAAAATGTATTGATCTCGTGAGAAATGAAAAAGAATCCTTTGAGGATCTTGGAGTGGCTAGGGAGGTTGTGCAGCGTATCACTCAGGTCCATGTTCTTGTTTCACTAAAAGCAATCAACCATGTGAATTTGATAGCGTATGTATTGACCTGGTTTTCAGCCTAATGTTTAAGGGTGCATAAAAATTTCCGAAATTATTAACTAGCTTTAAACTCGGTGAGGGCTGCTTTCTTTTCACCCTTTATCTTAACATTTCTTTGTCATCTTCAACCATCCTTCGGTGCTTACCGAGCTTCATTACTAGTACCTTGTTAGTATGTTTCCTTTTAGTGACTAGTTTCACATCTCGGTCCGCACTATTTCCCCTTATCTCTCATTATCCTTTTGTACTCATGACCGCTAGGAGACTTCGTACACAGAATAACTGGAATGCCTGGGATAGCATCCCTCTAGCTTTGGGGGATCTGGGAAACCTATACCTACATACCATCCTTATAACCTTCGATAAAGTAAATACTAGGGTCGGTCTTTTGGTACTGTTCTATTCGCCATTAAAAACCATTTGAAAATCAAATCAAGTTACTGGCGATGTAAAATCAATAGCATTAATACTCGCTTGTTTTGATTCATAAAAACTGCTCCCCCTCAAACATTGGGCGTCGATATTCGGAAATTATTTGGCACATGGGGGTAAGGGAGGTAGTACTATGCTTGAGTCTTAATAGAATATCATTTTTACTCAGATTTAATAATTTAAATCACTTTCTCTCTCCTGATCAAAAATTTCAATCCCTTTTAGATTGTAGGAATCTCCAATTGGATTTTAAATATGTTAGAAAATTTAGGAGAAAAATGTGATCTGGGTTTTAATACAATGCCGATATTGGAACCTTATATGCTCCCCTAAATTAATGAGGTTTTGTTAGTGTTCAGTTATGACGAGTTTATAAAATGATTTGGAGTTTAACGAGAAACTCATGAAAAATTCATTAAAGTGACACATAACATGATTACCACACTAATTAGTGATATACAAGATTAGGATTTGAAAAACAGGATCCTGACTGTTTAAATCTAGTATGAAATGAGTCATATGTCCTCTACAATAGTCTTTGTCGTCACTATTTTCCTTGCACCCAACAACTCTTCTAAACTCATCTTGAAATGTCTTTCCTAGCAAGAGGTTTGAACACATTTGAACATGAGCTTGTGTGGTTGATGGGTGTGGGTGTTGATGGTCTTTTCGTAACCATTGGATACAGGGTCAATCGAGTGGAGTTCGTAGGACAACTAGTCTCTTGATGAATGGGAACATCACCATTGATTGATCTCGAGTTCAGCAGATGATAGTGTTTAAATTGGTTTGTTACAATATCCAGCTAGTTTTTGCAACTCACTGCTCAGTTTTGTATTTCCAGCTTGTATTCCTTCATATTGGTGACATCTTGAACTTCCTTAATAAAATAAAGAAAGTAAAATCTCTCGAGTATCAAGAATTGTCCTTTGGCTCATCGGGAAACCTCTGGAGTCGTTACCAAATCCTTACTTGAACTTTGGGAAAGTTGTTCTGAATTTTTCGGTCAAGTCATGGCTTCTTATCTTTTAGAAGCTTCAACAGCTTCCCCCCTGAATCATCAATCCTTTCTTATGTAGATTCATGGCTAACTTGCATGCCGCATTAAGAAGACATGATGTGTAAAGCCTAAATATCCGAAGTACACAATTAATTCGAAACCGAAACACCAAAGTCAATTAAGACTCGGATATTGAATTTCTCTTATATGTTAGAGATGATATATATTGAAACACCAAAGTAACTAAGACCCGAAATCACAGTTTATACCATCTATATAGCCGAAATGATAACACATACAGCGCAACTAAGGTCCGAATGTTCACATTTCTTCTTGCAAGAAGATATGATTATCTAATGGATTCACCCATACTTATCAAAACCTATGATGTACTGTTTTGGTTAACATATTCTAGCGCCTCTCGAAAATAAGCTTAGTGATTTGACAGATTCGGGAAAAATATTAATGAATCAGGAAACATATCATCAACTTACAAGCTATCTAACACTACATAATTATTCAAAAACATCCTAAGCCTATAAAAATATGATGGTGTTGGCATCGTGGTCGTCTGAAGTTTTAAAAACTAAGTCACTATCATGAAATTATATTTAAGGCCCCATTAAGTTAATAACGTAGACAACTGAAGCCTTTGGGGAGTTAAAATAAATTCTTCCCCCTCTAATATTATCATTAAGTTAAACTTTTTCCATTATAATTACCGTGACTATGTATGGAAGATAATTCAAAACACTTTCTCCCCATTCGAACAAAGACCTCGTATTCTATTTAAAGATTTATTGTATTTGTTCTAGTGGTCGAAATTTATTAAAACTTGTTTGTAATGTCGAGTATGATACTGATTTGATTAGAACACTTTTCAAATGGTTAACCCGAACATGATTTATAATCAATATATTTGAGACAAATCATTCGGGTTATAAAACTTGTACCCATGGCAACCTAGGTCCTTCTAGTTGCTACGTCCAAAAGGCCGTAAGTTTCCCCCTCTTAATTACGATTATGTTGCATTCTAACCATTTAAAGGCGTAAAAAGTTAACATTAAAGCTTAAATGAGTTAAAATACATTAACTCCCCTTTTAAATCATGATCCATTACTGTCAAACCTTTTTGTTTACTCCATGTTTGAAAGATCATTTTGAAAGAATTATTAGCACATTTCTCCCCCTCAAATAATGTCCCGTTTTCTATTTAAAGAGCTGTAGACATTGTTTGAGTGATAGAAAATTCTTTTAAAATATTTTATGATGAGAAAATGAGATGACTGATTTGGTTTTTGAACGACAACACCTTTTTCAACACGTTGTAACAAAAATAATTTTTAGAAGAATCATAGACGAAATTCATTTGGTTAAAAAAAGAAGACTTTCTTCTTGATAAGAAATAATGCACTGACGCGTTCATTAGAACGCGGCAATAGAAACGGATATAAATGTAATCCAGCTGCACGGGGAGGAGCTTTAAATATTCCCGTTGTTAGAAACAACCGTCTTTTTAGCGACGATCTTTCCTCAGTTTGAAAACCGGGTTGCAGTCTGAAATAACTGCAAGCCATTTTTGACATTGTTTGAAAAACATTTGAACCTTTCTAGTTCGGAACTTTATTTGCTGCTCCATGTCATTTTTGAATGACATTTCTAACGCCTGCGTTAAATATTACGTTGCCAGAAGACATGTCATGAAACATTATTTTTGATATTTTGGTATTTTCTGATTTTTATATTTTGTATTTTGTTTTTGAAAAAATATTTTAGATAAAATGAAAATCTTTTTTGTGTTTTTTCTGGTTTTTTTATATATTTACATATGTTACATGAAGAGAATACCACCATAACTCTTCAGTTTTGTCTGCCATCTTTTTCATCATTTTCGGAGACATGCTTTGCATTCCAACCTTTTTCATGAGAAATTCAAGTTTTTCTTGTCCTAAGGTTTGGAGAAGATATCTGCAAGCTGAAATTCTGTACCGACGAAGTAAAGCTCAACCACTTTATTTTCCTTTTGCTCCTTGATTTGCCTTGTTTTTCAGAACACCTCCTAGTTCATCTAATTTCACCTTATAAATCCACTTCAAGGTAAAAATCATCACTTGATTTGGACGAGGTACTAGCTTCCAAATTTACAACTGTTCAAACTCATGGAGCTCTTCATGGCATCAATCCAACAGGATTTGGTTAATGCATCTTTATAACTTTTGTGTTCACTTGAAGAGAGGAGAGCATCATAGTAGCAGAACATGTCTTTGGTTTGTAGTAGGGGTCTTGTGGATACCGGTCTGGAAGGATCACCAATAATCTTGTCAAGCGGATGATCCTTGGTCTATTTTTTGATGTGCTCTTGTGGTTGATTTACTGAATGCACGTATGTTGGGATAACACTTTGGGAAGAGGATTCTTCAGAACTAGGTTCTAGAATTAGAAGACCAAATTACAGATCATTATCCATGTGTGCAAAACAATACCATGATCATCTTCTTCAACACTAGTAGGAATAACATGAGATTGTGCTTCTTTAATGGTTTGTGAGATACTTGTAGAAGGTGTATCTTGAACATTAGCTTCAAGAACAGGTTAAGCAACACCTGGTGAAGGATTAAAGTACTCATTAAACATTGGGCAAAATAATGTATCCCTGTCATTCTTTGTTGGTGGATCATTAGGTGTTGGAGAAGGAGGTTGTGGTATGAGCCCTGAACTGATAGGTCTAGGCGTCATAAGTTGATGCCCGAGTCCTGGACTGACGTGTTCAGGATCCGTATGACCATTTTCAAACATTAATCAACATGTAGTTAATTCACACTTCTCCCCTTCAAAAATTGCATTTGAGGTTGCATTTTGAGTTGAACAATGTGATACGATACAGTCCAAGGTACATTGACCCACTTGATAACAGAACGAGCATAGAAAAAGCATGATAGGGTCTTAGTGATTTTCGCAACATATTTGACCTTTTAAGTCAAAATCGTGGTCATGTGTTGTTTAAAATGGCTACTTAGGGCTGAGCAAATAGACCGGTAGACCGGATCGGACCGGAAAACCAGACCGAACTGGACCGACCCGACCGGACAGACCGGACCGTGGTCCGGTCAACGGTCTGGGGTTTTGGACCAATTCAGTCTTCGGTCCGGTCGGTCCGGTCCGACCAAAAACCCGGGATTAAGCCTTATAAGACCGGACCGGACCGAGGACCGAACCGGACCGGACTGACCCGGACCGGACCGTACCATTTCGGTCCGGTCCACGGTCCGGCTTTTTAGACCATTTCGGTCTCGGTCCGGTCCGGTTTTGGACCGTTACTCACCCCTATGGCTACTTGTTGTTGTTGTAGTTAGTAAGTATATTAGAGCGTATATCATGAGCTAGCTAAGCCTTGGAGGCCTTATGTTGTTTATTGGATTCTGCAAAAATAAGTGTTCTTGACTGCGTTTTGCCTTAAGTGTTCTTGATTGCGTTTCTTGACTGCGTTCTGCCCAAAGAAACAAGGGAGCTTTGGAGAATATCAACATTGTCTGAGCAGCTTCAACAAGAGTGCGATTCCATCGTTCAACAACGTCATTCTGCTGAGGAGTTCTCGGAACAGTCTTCTCGTGGGTAATGCCAACGCTTTCATAGTAATCTGTCAAAATTTAATTAACGAATTCGGTGCCATTATCAGTCCGCAGGAACCAGACAGTTTTGTTGAGACCGACTTAAAGTTGTTTTAACAGATTAATTACAAAAATGGGAGTCTCATCCTTGGATCTCAAAAACTTCACCCATATAAACATGGAGTAGTCATCGACTATTACCAAAATGTATTTCTTCCCATTGATACTTGATACGGCTTTTTATAATACAAAATATATAATACGATGGAAAATTACCAATTTACCCTTGAGGACAAAGGTAAAAAGGAAATTCTACAAAATATATATAATATAATATAATACGTATCTTAACCGGGAAGTATGATTCCCCGGGTCGTTTCCCCAACGACTTGTG
>BQNB010159704.1:3082-14883 GCA_026074375.1 Tanacetum coccineum | reverse complement strand
ACTCTATGATTAAAACCGAGAAGGAAAAAGTTTACTTGTCAGGATTTTACAAAATCAATAGAAAAACCGTGAAATTAAACTTGACATGTTTCACTTGAGGATTGCATATTTCGCTTGAAGATTCAATACTTGTTTCGCTTGAAAAATCAAATTTGCATGTTTCGCTTCAACTTTTAAACATATTTCGCTTGGCCAGTAACTGTCATATTTCGCTTCAAATTAATCTTTCATATTTCGCTTGGCAGTTGACATATTTCGCTTGACAGTTTAACATGTTTCGCTTCTACTTAAACATATTTCGCTTGACAGTTAACGTTCATATTTCGCTTGTCTTTTGTTAACATATTTCGCTTCAAATTTAAACCTGCATGTTTCGCTTCACTATCAAACGTACATATTCCGCTCCAAATTTCACCTGCATATTTCGCTTCACTATTAAACGTACATATTCCGCTTAACAAATAACGTGCATATTCCGCTTGACCTGTTACATATTCCGCTCGCAGTCACTTTCTAGTGAAGGACCACTTAACTAACAAACAAGTTGTCCTATTCTTTGTGAAGCAAAAAAAATGGATCTTGGTTCCCTTGGCTTAACCGGTTTGGGACCACAAGAGGATAAGAAAAAACCACAAATAAGCTTTGAAAATAAGCAACCAAAATAAGCTTTAAAATAAGCTCGAAAATTTCGAACTAAGCAACTAAAAAATTAAGAAAACTAAGAAACTAGTTTGAAGAACAACCAAAAAAATGGACGTGACCCTTGTGACTTGTTGTAAGTCGAACCAAACTCACCTCGTCTAGAAGAAAAAGAAGAAAATAAGCCGAATAAGCTTAACAAGCATATAAGCTAAAAAGAAAAGGTAAACCGTTAGCTTATGTTTCCAAATAAGCTACGATTTAAATGAGACCAAAGAAAGAAAGAAGAAAAGTAACCAAATAACCTAATAAGCCTTTGAACCGTAAGCTTCTTAAAAGAAATAAGCCACGGTTTGCTTATGTAAACCACAAAAATCAAACACTAAACACCCCTTGGCGAGTGAATAAACCACATGTTTGCTAATATTAATCCTTTCACAACACAAATAAGCAAACTCGAATAAGCCCTCAATAAGCTCTAAAGGAGCCGACTTAATAAGAAAGAAAAAGAGAGAGAGAAAAGAACTAGGAATGTTAGATTAGAGAGAGAAAGGTGAGTTACAAGTGTGTGACAAATGCAACCAACACCCTCTCCATGTGTGGAGAGGGTTCTATTTATACCCAAGCCTTTCTAATAGGCGAATGAGCTTTAGTAACTTGGCCGGGCTTGCTAAACGTGGCTTGAGCACGACACACGACAATATTATTAGATAACAATCCAAGCTCGTTGAACACCAACTAGCCAATTAACAATACAGACCTAGTTTTGACTTTATAAGAACGTTACATCTTGTTTGACTTTAATATAGATTAAGCTAACACAAGTGTCGAAGGAAGGTGCGTTCCAGGTGTTTGATATTTCTGTCAATCGAACTACTCAATAGCTTTTAACGAACAACTTGTTTCTCTTGTGAACCGAACAACCAGAAATCCATGGTGACAATCGCACAACTTGTCCAGTGTGAGACCCAACAAAATGTTTCAAGTGTGAAACCGAAACTACTCATTTCCAGTGTGAACCGCACAACTTGTTTCAGTGATAAAAAACAACTTGTCCAAGTGTGAACCGAACAACTTGTCCAATTATAACCGAACAACGTCGTTTCACGTGTGAACCGAACAACATGTGAACCGAACAACTTCATCAACCGAACAACTTGTGAACCGAACAACTTGTGAAACGAACAACTTGTGAACCGAACAACTAAGAAGATAGTGTGAACCGAACAACTAAGTAATTTTTAGGTTTTTCGGTTTTGAGTGTCGATTAACTACGGGACTTATAACTTATACCGTTGTGATCGTGATTCGTTTTCGATCAACGTGGTATATTTATTTTCTACCGACGATAGACCGACAAATTACGTTGTTGGTTGAGAGTGGGGAGTGTGCATGGTAGAATTGGTGATCCGCGAGATCAAACTTGCAATCGTTCCATTTTATAAAATTCAAAACGAACAAGAAGTGTGCATGAAGGGAAATCATTTTTGTTATTAAATATATTTCGAAATTTACACTTTCAGTCCCTGGACTCCAAGACAAATTCATCTCTCATCCTTTATTGGTTTATTTACCCTCTTTGTTAAAACAAAATTTTATCATTAGTCCTCAATACTTATAAATCACCCATTTGTCCCCCAAAGTGAATCATAATTGCACTGTTAGTCTTTATTTGAGTTTTAATCAACCGATACTCATTTTAAGTTGAAAGTTTGTGCATCGTTCATCATTTTCGCTCATTATTCGTCAACAAAAGCTCAAGTTCTTCAACAACAACAACGATTTCACAACAATTAATCATTGCTTCATGGTTTCTTCTTGATTTTGTAAAATCCCGCGAAAGATTTAATTCTTTTCTCGGTTTAAATCATAGATTTGTAAATTCCCGTGAACGTTAATTGATTTCAAACCACAACAACAATCACTTAATCTACAAAAGGTCTACAAATTTGATTTCACACATCAATTACTTCAAAATGTTTAACATGAATGAGAGAGTTTACAATCCGCAATCACAGATTCAAAGTGTTCCTCATCAAGTTTCAATGTTTCATCCACAAGCTTCTCAAGTGATTTATCCTCAACCATCAATGATTCATCCACAATCATATCAAGTGATTCATCCACAATCATATCAAATGATTCATCCACAATCATATCAAGTGATTCATCCACAATCATATCAAGTGATTCATCCACAATCATCTCAAGTGATTCATCAACAAGCATCTCAAGCACCAGCTGTTTCTCTACAATCATCAGCAGATCCTATACAAGTTGATTCAAGCCTTGTTGCACCATACTTTCTTCCAACTGATGATCCACTTGAATGCTTAAACAAAGCTTTGACGTTTATGAGTGTCATACTTGCTTTAAGTTACCCATCATCCAACAATCAACTAGAGATTTTGTCAAATCTAATGCACCAAGTTGTAATTGTTCAACGGGTAATGATCATATAGCAAGGACGTATACTTAATCAAAGAAGATACAATGTCTCAAGCAACAGATGCTATTAGCACAACTTCAAGAAGCAGGGATTCAGTTGAACAAAGACCAACTTGCAATTTTGGCAGATACTAGAGAAAGAATTAATTTTGGACCAGGTGCTTTCACAGTGACAACTAATGCACTCTTCCAAGCAGATGGAGTTAAGGTATATGATTCAGATTGTGATGACGTACCTAATGCACAACCAAGTTTCATGGCCAATATCTCAAGTTATGGTTCAGATGCTCTCCCTTGGGTACACAATCTGGATAATGTGGATAACAATATGATTAATCATGGTGTGCATGTGAAGCTGTCTTATGAACAGTCGAGTGTTGTGAACCATTCAGAGACTAAAATAACCAGTGATGGCAATATCATTTCTTATTCTCAGTATGTGACAGAATCACAACAGACAACTGTTTAGAATTCTAACTTATCTGCACAACAAGATGCACTGATATTATCTGTGATTGAACAACTGAAAAGCCAAGTAATTAATTACACCAAGATTAATCTGGACAATAAAAGTGTCAATGATTCTTTAACTGCTGAGCTTGAAAGATATAAAGAACAAGTTAAAGTTTTGAAAGAAGGTCAAAATGTTGATTTAAAAAGTAAAGATAACGTTTTAGATTCATGTGAACAGTTTGTCGAGATTGATCGTCTTAAACAAATTCTTTCAGAACATGTAAAAGAAAAGGAATCTTTAATGCAAATAGTTACTCTTCTCAAAAATGATTTTAAGAAAGAAGAATCTAGAAACATTGATAGAGAAATTGCTTTAGAAAAGAAGATCAAATAGCTCGATAATATTGTTTTTAAAAGAGATCAACCAGCACAAACTGTTCACATGTTGACGAAACCTCAGTTTATCATACCACTAAACAAGCTCTAGGTTTTCAAAATCCTTTCTATCTGAATCAGCAGTTAGAACTAAAGCTCTATGATGGTAATATCATTAAAACACTAGTGCTATTGTGATTCCTGACTCCGAAGAGACCCTTATGCTTGCTGAAGAGAGTCATTCAAAAATGCTTTTAAAACAATAGGATCCAATGATGTTAGAAAAGAAAGTTAATACTACACCAGTTGATTATGCTGCTCTTAACCAACTTTCTTAAGATTTTGAAAAAAAATTTGTTCCACAAACTAAATTATCTACTGAACAAGCCTTTTGGTCTCAAAATTTTATGAATTCTTCAGATCCTAGTCCTTCTTGTAGACCCACCAAAAGAACTTTCTAAAGTCAGCATGGTTAATACAAGTTTGAAGAAACTTAAACACCATCTTGCTGCATATGACGTGGTTTCCAAAGAAAAGAACACAGCCACAAGCCATTCACTGAGTGGGATCCGTAGGGGTTTGAACATACAAAAGCTTGTTTTAGGGATGAATAATTCCATTTGTAAAAGCTCTGAAGGACTTATTCAATACATTCGATCAATATTTGATTGATGAACTTTTTGAAGTCCAAAATGTCTTTCATCAAATAGAACAGGCGGTGGAACAACATCTTTTAGAGTAAAAAAACGTTTGAAATCACAATGAATTAAGTTTTGAACAAAAATGAACGACTCTTAGAACAAGTAATTAGCAAAGATATAGTGAACATAATTGTGAATTCTTATGTGAATAATGCTTCTGGGAAGGTGCTTGAATGTGAAAAGTGTCTCAAACTTAAGACTGAGCTTCTCAACAAAAAGGATTTCGTTGAAAAAGAGATTTATGATAAACTGTTCAGAAGTTTTACCACTCTTGAAAAACATTGCATCTCTTTAGAAGTTGATACTCAACTTAATCAGGAAATTTTTCAAAGAGACAATTCTATTTCAAATCAAAGTGCTCCAAGTTTTGATTAATATTTTGAATTAAATGAATTGAAAGCTCAGTCGCAAGAGAAAGACACTGTCATAAAAAAGTTGAAAGAGAGAATTAAATCTTTAAGTGGAAATATGAATGAGGATAACGTCTAAAAGGACATAGAAGAGATTGCAATGATAAATATTGAATTGGATCATAGGGTGTCAAAGCTTATTGCTGAAAATGAACATTTCAAATAGACCTATAAGCAACTTTATGACTCGATCAAACCAGCATGTGATGCTTTAATTACTCAAATCAATGCAAAATCTGTTGAAAATTCGGATAAAAATGCTCAACTTCAAGAAAAGGTTTTCACAATAACGGCATTGAAAGAAGAATTAAGGAAACTAAAAGGAAAAAGTGTTGTTGCTTGTCGTGATTCTGTGAATAAGCCAAAAGTGATTGCCCCTGTAGTGCATAAGGTAGACATGGAAACACTCTCCCCAAAGCTTAAGAACAATAGGGAAGCACATGAAGACTACATTAGGATCACTAAAGAAAATGCTGACACTGTTCGTGATATAGTTGAACAAGCTAGATATAACACCCTGTGTTTTCAAGTCATTGATGACGTCGATAAATCTACTATTCATTTTAGTGTTGTACGCGTTTGCTTTTAAGTTTAAAGTGTTAAGTTAAATCGCGTAAGCTAAAAGCGATTATTCAATGTAAACGGGCATCAATCAATTAAACGTTTGCATCAATCAAGTATTAAATAATTATTTTGAGAATAATTATGGTCTTTGTTCATTTTATTTTTTAATCGGTACTTAAATATTATGTACGTTTTGCGATAAAGTACGTTTAAGCATACCCGGAACCAGAAAAATATTTCTACGCTTCAACAAATACCCACGATTGTACCCAATACCCAAAGTATTATTAAATTTACCCATGATAATATTATCTCACACTTTATACATTGAAAATAAAACAATACACAAATGCATACAAGTAAACACTTTTTTTTATAAAAGCTACAAGTTGTAACTTTCATATATTTAACAAGATATCATATAACTATCAAAAAGTTTCTAGAAACCCCCCCCCTTGTATCCCACGGCAACAACAACAAATGGGGTCAAATAGATATCAATTTTTACCAAGTTGGTCTTTGTACATCTTTTGCTCATTAAAACCTAGCTAGGAATGTTCCCTTGACTCAACCAAGATCCATAAAACCCTCCCCTTTGTCCCTTGACCAATTACCACCCTTGGAGCCTAAGTTTTGACCTTTCAATAGTAACTTGGACTAGTCTAAGATATATAATGCCTAATTAGTAAAAGATGACACATACATAACAATTCCTAGTGTGAAAATCAAAGCAAAAACCCTCCTTTGGTGCTCTCATATGCCACGGCTACAAACACACTCTTTACTAAATCCATACAAACTTTTCTACCTCATTTATACACTCTCATATAACATATCTAAGATACCTTAAAGTATTTTGAAGCCTTGGTTAATCATTTCAAGTGTTAAAGAAAAGGAAGAAAGCTAGGGTTTTTAAAAGAAAAGTAGGGTTTTCTAAGCTTGTTAACTTTGGGTTGATATCTAAACAAGGGTTTAGATATTGTTTGCTATCATACTACATCTCATATAAGGTTATCTAAAACTCTCATTATTTCATAAACATGATTTTATGTTAAATATCTGATGGATATGTGAAAATAGGGTGTCAATAGTGCAAGCTTTGGTTTTATATCTAAACAAGGGTTTAGATACTTTGGTTCATCACACTACATCTCATTAAGGTTATCTATAAACCTTTATGTCTTTACATTTATCATTTTATGTGTATATAAGTTCTATGTAGTGAAATCACCATTAGGTTACTTTTAAACATGTAAAATATATTTCTGCTTGTGATTATAATTTTGTACACCTATTCATGTGTTATGTGGTTGAATAAATCATGGACTAGAGACTCTAAGGATGTAAGACATGTGATAATAAGTGTTATAATGGACTAGTAACAAAGTGGTTAAACTAAAAAGTTATAAAAACTAGTTTTAAACATATTTTTCTAAAAATATTCAAAAGTTGCTGTTTTAATTCGAAAAATAAAGCCTTCATTTTATATTTTTATAAAATACTACATCTCATGACGATTCCAAAAAGATAAGAAACTCGAAAAACGGATTAATAACGAAAAAGATACGGTAAAAACAAGTTATACGTTAATAAACGGAGTCGTAAAAGAATTTTTATAAAAACTTTTTATAAAAATTATTCAAACAGCAAGTTTGGCATTTTTAACAAATTATACATATTTTTAGGATTCCAAAATGATAAGAATCGTAATTTTTCAATTAATAACGAACGAGTTATGAATTTCGCGAGTTTACGACAATTAATACTTTTATAAAACTATTTTTATAAAAGTTACTGTTCATGACAGAAATAATTATTTTTGTAAACCTCATAAATAAGTAGAACTTTCAATTACGAGAACGTACTCGAAAGAATCACTAAAAACGGAGCTATAACGAATAAAATATGACGTTTACGGGTTTTACGATAATTAAAACTATAAAAATAACTTTATAACTGGTGTGAACAGTAAAAAGTACTGTTCATCAGAGGGTCAAAAATATGAAAATGTCAAATTATGATAACTCGTCCTAATACGAAAGCGTGGGCATAAGAAACGTCAAAATCGGACTTAAAACGCGAAAGTTACGCCAGTTTTACTAAAACAGTAATTATAAACGTTTTTACTTATTAAACACAATTTTACCAAAACAATTAGATGGTGATTGGCTATATAGACCTATATGTGGTATTAGTTTATCCAAGTACTATATTACTAGGGAGTTTCATAATGAGGCCTCTTCGGGGTGGCGTATCGACGAGTTGTTGGATTTACGATTTAAAGTGTCCTAGCTCCTCATACGTTCACTACATGACCTCTTAATTATGATAGCCCGAACGATAGTATAATGAGCTATACGACCTATAAATAATCAAAGTGTTTAGTACTTATATGACCTATATTGGATTAGGTTGCCTTCGGATTCCTTCGTGACGCATTTTTCAATGATTTATAAATTATGGGGGTGGAAACATGCTTTGATTTATAAATTGTTGAAAGTGGATATTTTATATTGATTACTTGTTTGACTATACAAGTGCGATAACCCAAGGTTGAGCTATTATCATGATTGTCAATTGCATAGATTGTTGTTGTCTATTTACTTTGTGGAGCGCGAATGTTATAAATAGATCTATTTGGGAAACGACCCTCCAGTTCGGGTGAATAGCTTTCACCGGGATACGAACGTTTTATGCATCTTGTTTACTTTATGCTTGGTCGGAATTTTGGGATGTTTCGTGGGTTCGAAAATCTAAATACGGGCAGAAATTACAATATATCTTATTGCAGAAGATTGTCGAGCTTCAGTTGTCTTGGCTCTTAGAAAATGTAATCTGGTTTTGTGATGTCTGCATGTGTTGCATTTATACGGGGAAGTCGTGCGGTCCGCATATATGATTTATCAAACCTATGAATTCACCAACATTATTGTTGACGTTTTAAAGCAATGTTTTTTAGGAGATCAGTAAGCATAAGGTGCGAAGGATACATTGGTGATTTTGTTTTGGGAAGTCATGCTAAAGATATGGTTGTATTATGTTTTGGGAAACATGTGTTGTGAACCAGTGATTCGTGGTTAGGTATACACTTATATAGCAACCCTAATACAGATCCTAACCGAATGCCCTTGACCAAGGCAAAAGGTTAAAACTCAACAAAGGATAATATAACACAAGATAGGAATCAATTGATAAAAGATTCCGGAAGAGATATTCCCGGTCGTTTGTCCAACGAGGCTGCAATTGAAGGTAATTCTCTGGTTTGTTGAGAAATTGAATGATGGAGGAATATTTAGATATGATGGAAATACTGATATAATTACAACTAAAATTATTAAATAAACTAATTTAATCTACGGGAAACAGTTATAGAAATGGGGATCTTAAAATCTAGGGAAACAAAAAATTAGTTATAGGGAATCCTAAAATTAAATCTATACATAAAATAGGGGAACAGAATCACGGTATCGCGAAACCTATTACTAAAAATAAGAAAATAAAGCTAAATTAATTAAAAATTTAAAAATTAAAATGCTAATTAGTTAATTTGAAAAATAAAAAACTAGGAATAAAAAACGGAGGTCGTTTGAATGCTAAACGAAAGAAACGGTTAAAACGCATCGGTTATACACGGGTCTAAGACCTGAATATTATGAAAAATAAAGCTACCTAAATTTTTATCTTTTTCCTAGAACTAAATGACAAAATAAATTTTATCAAAAGAAAAATATTTTTTTATTTAATTTTCTATGATTTTTTCATGAATTTTTAAAGATTAATTACTAATTAAACTAAGAAATAGAAAAAGACTAAAAATTAAAGGTTTTAAAATTCTGAAAAAATAAAATTAAATATAGAAAAGTCAACAATTCTAAAAATATAAAAATGCCCAAAAGTTTACTGTTTAAAATTAAAAGTATATTAAACTAATTGAAATTAAACCTATTTATTATTTAAATTAAAATAAAACTAAACTAAAGTTAACTGCTGTTAACAACAAAGGACTAACAGGGAAAGGACATAAGACTAAGGGGCAATTAGGGTAGTTACCACAGGGACTAAACTATACTAACTTTAAAAATAGAAATTACACAATTGGTCTCCCTGCACACCCAAACCCGATTACAAAGCAAGTCCATACAGCTTATTATCCAAAAAAGCTGTAAAGCAAATGTTGTCTAAGGGGCTCAGGACAAAATTTATCACATTAATAAGCCACACTAGTGAAATGGAACTTAATAGCCGGAATGAGGCTTTTGGATGTCTGCAGGAAGCTTATTAAGCTTATGAGCTTATTTTTCTTTCTTTTGGGATTTTAAGGCTACAAAATAAGCTAAAATCTATGGGGAATAAGAGGCTTACACTAAGGGAGGCCTTAGATATAAGCTAAGGAAATTAATAAGGCCCTAAAATAAGTGAAATCTTAAAATAGTATATGACAGATATTTTTAAAAACAAGAATATGGATAACTTAAGGCCTAAAATTAGCCTAACCTAGAAAGGGAGATAAGCTATAAGTTTTGGGGCTTATAGGGTATCTATTAAGCTACATTAAAAAGTAATAAAATCCTAGAGCTTAGTTATGAAATAAGCTAGAAAAGTGGGGTGAATTTAGGTGCTCAGCACCAGGGGAGGCAAGGCAGTGGACAAGGGGTCCTTTTTAAGCTTATGCAATAAGCTCTAAAGGGCTTTTTAGCCAAATCCAAGCACAAACAGATTTATAAGGGATATAATGAAACTTATTTCCAAAGTTTGAGTTATTAATGAGGACTTAAACCTGCTGATATTAGGTGTTGAAATTGGGGGCTTACAAAGAAATGGGGTTTAGGTTCATAGGACTTTACTGGTCAATTTAATTATGACAGACTAAGGGTGTTTAATTTGGCTAGTTTATGACTTAAAAATTACACAACAAGGTGTGCTTAAGCTGTGTCAACAGCTTAAGCTTTTAAGCACAATGTAAACTTATGAATTTTGGCATGAAAAACAAATGACCCTTAAAAACTTATTTTTAAATTAAAACTTGTGAGTAAAATGGCTTAAATGAGCCTACACACTCAGCCAAGAATGGCTGAGTGCCTTTGACCCATGGTGGTGCTCAAACTGACCCATTTTAAGTCAGTGCCAAACACCCCTTTAATATATAAATTCGTATTTTTTTGCTTTTTTTAAAAGAAATAAAGGCTAGAACAGTGATGTTAAGTTGAGCTTAACAACTTTTACACATGGTTATGCAAGTTTAAACAGAATTGATGGCTTAATCTACACTTCAAATTTTGATAAATGCAATAACACAAAAAACTCTTATCTTTTATTAAAACTGAAGATATTACAACATAAAACTTTAAAATGAACTGAATTACACTAAATGCTTAAAAGAAAGACTTGAAATTAAAATTAAACTAAAAACATGGTAAAAATGGTGTGTATCGTTTCGGCTTGGTCTTCTTTTCTTTTATATAAGCTCAAAGGACTTGGTTAGTGCTTGTTGGGTGTGTAGAAGGTCAGCATACTCAATCCTAGCCCTCCATTCCTTTTTGTACACCATCTCACCATTAAAGGTCTTCGGGTTGAGTGATTGCCAAGTTGGCAAAGTTATAGGGGTAATGGGGAGGTGGGAAATGGTGAGGGGTAGGCTGGGAAGTGTACTAGGGGTGGTGGGACGAGCTAGAAACCATGGGAGAGGCGGTTTGGGTTTTGGCGGTAAACGGGTAATAGGTACAGTTATGGTTACAGGTTTTAAAAGGAAACCTTGGGGAAGAGGCAAAACTGGCCCCTCTTCTTTTCTTCTCTTTTCATTTCATTTTTGGCCCGAGATTTAGTTATAAACATTTTTGGAAAGTAACACTTTTGGTCCCCGCGTTTTATAACAAAAGAGTAAAGAGAGGGTTTTGGTAAATTGCAAAAATGGTCCCTCTAAAAGAAATAAAAGAAACTTTCAACAATTGGCAGCTTTGGTCCCTGGATTCTTTTATGCCTTTTTTTTCTTTATAAAACAAGTTTAAAAATTAACATTTTTGGTCCTTATGTTTTATTAAAAAGGTTATTGGGCTTGGGTTTGTGTATTGGGCCCAATTGGGTTTATTTGGGCCCAATAAGGTTTGTGGGCTTGTATTGGGCCCAAATAAGGTTTGGGTGGGTTTTGTGTGTACAATGGCTGAGATTGGCTTGTTCAAGGGCTAGGATCGGGCCTTCAAAGTCTTCATAGTCT
>BQNB010159701.1:0-14883 GCA_026074375.1 Tanacetum coccineum | reverse complement strand
ATGATAGGAGCACTAGGCCTAACAGTTTTAGGCTTTTCTAAACTATCCTTACTAGTTTTAGATGCAATAGTAATAGTTTTACTTACTTTAGCCTTATAGACAGAATCATCTAACCCAGCAAAAGATAAGTCAGGTCTTGAGGGCATGTAGTTCCCAATTTAGGGTGGGGGAATTGCATGAAACCCTTTACCTGTTTTGAATCTATCATTTACTGGACTATCATCCACATCACTTTCTTTACTGTTAAACACACTATTATAACCCAAACCAGCTTTGTCTTTAGCACTTATTTGACTATTTATCAGTTTAGTTAGATTCTTTAATGATTCTTCAATTTTTTCTAGTTTAAATTTCAAATCATCTTTCTCTTTTAAAGCTTCTTCTAACTGATTTTTAAGGTCTTTGATAGAGATATCTTTCACTTGAACATCATATTTTAAAAATGCAATATCTTCCTCATAAACAGCTTCATTCTTTTCATGAATAACTATCCTAGCTTCTAATGATTTTAATCTCATTTAATAACCCATAATTTCTAGATTAGATTTATTAAGAGCTTCACGTTGTTGATCAACTGTTTTTGAAGAGTTTCATATGATTTTAAGCAATCTTTAGAGCAAGTATGTACCTCAGAGTCTGAACTTGATGAACTTGATGAACTTGATGAGCCTTGGGATGTATAGGCCATTATAGCAAAGTTTGTGATGCCTTCTTCAGCCTTAAAGCTCCAATCATAACCACTTATCCCATCTTGAACAACCAAGGCATTTGCAGGAGTTTCCACTGGTACAACCCTTCTTGGAGCATATCCATTTCTATTCCCATGATTCCTTGGTGCCCTGCATTCTCTAGCAAAGTAACCTCTCCTGTGGTAGTTGTAACATTTAACCTTTGTCTTATCCAAGCCAACAGTTTATTTGCCATTGAAATTTAAATTCCTTCCTGTCTTCTTTAAGAATCTCTTCACCCTCATGGTAAGCATGGCCACCTGCCATTTGAGATCCATCTCTTCAAGATCATCATTATCAATCTGCTCCATATCTTCATTGTCTAATTGTGGACTTATTAGATTGGATTAGCCAAAGAAGGAAATCTGACATCCTAAACATAAAGTTGAGGAAAGAAGCTGTGTCCTGTGAACTGCAGTAGAAACTTTAATGAGCAGTATTAACCTGCTTATTAGTACTGTAGTATTTCTGAGATACCAAAAAAAAGCCACATTCTGAGAGTTTGAGCTTGAGCTTGATTAGCCTTTAATCTCATATTCATGCACCTTCAGATTATTATACAAATCGTCCATACTCAATGTGTCTAGATCAGATTTGTTTCTCATGATTAAAGAAATATTATTCCAAGCTAATGGTAGACTTCTCAGCAACTTCAGATTTGTATCTTCTTGAGAGATAACTTCACCATGAATTTCTAATTGGCTGATGAGTTTCTGAAACCTATCATAGGTTATTATCCAGTCCTCAGATATTGGATGTCGTAAAATTCTCATATTGCTGCTCAGAATGGTTTTCATGCTTGTTCTTTTGATTCTTTGTTACCTCCAAACCTGGCCTTGATTGCTTCACATAGGTCTTTGCATCCTTGATTCCATGAAACTTCAATAGGTGCTCATCAGGAATGGCCAACAACAGAGTGCTTTTTGCTTTCAATTCATTCTTTCTTGCTAGCTTTTGTTCAACAGTTTTAGGAGGAATGGGACCTTCAGTACCAGCACTAGCTGATGCAATAGCAGACCATGTGCATCATCCACTCTACAATATCCTCTAAAGAACATTTCTCAGTGTGAGTAAGATATTTCACATTCTCATGCTCCAGAGATCATAGTCTCCTGTTTTGAGTACTGGAAGTTTTAGTGCAGACACTGTTTGGGTAGTTTTTGATTATGACTCCATCTTCTCTTTGAATATGAGATCTTGTATAGATGTAGTGTTCTTCTTATTCAAAGTTTCTCAACAAGCTCTGATACCACTTGTTGATCCCTTTAAAACAGATTTTATTTAGCTTGTTAAAGCTTAGTTGTGTTGGATAGATCCAAAACAACTATAGTAGAAACTAAGATTGTAAATACTACAACCTATGCGGAATCCAGCTTGTAATACTAAGAAGAACAATGAAATAAGTTAAACAAGATCTTGCTAAACTTTCAGTATATTAAACAGAATCAAAGTTACAGAATAACCTTGAAACTATAAATACAAACTATATTTGCTATGAATAACTATATAAAACTTGATATCTAGATCAATGCCATAAGGTTCCTTTTATACACCAAGGAAACCCTAATGGGCTTACAAAACGCGTTACATGATCATGCATATCTATTCCTAATATATCTCATGCATATCACATAAGCAGTCCTAACTATTATAATAACAGTACTAATAAACTGACAGTACTAACATTTTGTACTGATAGTACTAACTATAACACTAGCATTACTAACTTAGCTTGGCAGTACTAAGTCTTCTCTTGGTAGTACTAAGTTGAACCAACAGTAAAAACTTATAGAAGCCCTTAATTCCCAACATGTAACACTCTTATTTCCAACAATGATGGTACAAGCTCAAGAAGAAATGGCGGTGAAAGGTTCAAACAAATTTCTCACTGATCCCTTTCACACACCCGCCATTATTCAACCATCAACATCTCAACCTCAAAAGAAACAAAAACCAAAGAAGCCAAAGAGAAAGAACACTGAGGTACCTCAGCCTAGTGGTCCTACAAACAATGTTGCAGATGAGGCTGTCTATGAGGAGATGGATGACAGTTTGGAAAGGGCTGCCACTACTGCTACTAGCTTAGATGCAGAGCATGATAGGGGTAACATCAATAAGACCCAATCCAAGGCAACACTTAATGAACCATGTTTCATAAGGAATCGTTTCAAGTTTAGTGAGTCCTAGGCGCCAAGACACCATGGGGGATACTATTGCTCAAACTGGGTTTGAGAATGTATCTAAAACTTCCAATGATTCACTGCTCGCAGGAGTTAACACACCTCAAAGTGATAAGGATAGTCTGAAATTAAATGGTATTAATGGGAATTTGTGCTACCATACTTGCCAAAATAGAGTTATTGATCTAGAAGGAAAACTAATACTCTCAAGCTTAGGAGATTGAAATTTGAAACATAGGGAGGGTCAAGAAAGTTTTTTAGAAAAGTAGAACTACAGTCAAAACGAAGGCTTAAAGATTATACAAGGTGGTCGTCAGATAGGATTGAATCCTCTAAGATGAGGTTTGGGTGAAGAGGATGCATCCAAACAGGGGAGGATTGATGATATTGATGCTAATGAAGACATTTATCTGGTTAATGTTCACAGAGATGAAGATATGTTTGGGGTAAATGATCTTGAAGGTGATGAGGTGTTTGTTGAAACTGAAGTTGATCATGAGGTGGTTGTTGAAACTAAAGTTGCTTCTAAAGATGTAAACTTAAGTGTTGATGAAGTTACTTTAGCTCAAGCACTTACAGCTTTAAAAAGTGCAAAACCTAAGGCTAACAAGGTTATGATACAAGAACCAGAGTAGGGTACAATTATAAAAACTGCTGCTACAACAGTTACAGCTGCTAGGACAAGACCCAAGGCTAAAGGGATTGTTATTCATGAAGGGGAGCAAGCAACTACACCAACAGTTTCTTTGAAGAACCTTTGAAGATGAAGAAGAAAGATCAAATCAGTTTTGATGAACAAGAAGCTATAAGATTATAAGCTGAATTTGATGAAGATGAGAGACTTGCAAGGGAAAAAGATGAAGCCAATGTTGCTTTAACTAAAGAATGAAATGATATTCAGGCTAAGATTGATGCTGATTATCAATTGGCTCAAAGATTGCAAGCTCAAGAGCAAGAAGAATTGATTGATGAAGAAAAGGCAAGATTATTTATACAAATTCTTAAAGCAAAGAAGAAAATATTTTACAACAAAGGAGTATCATGTGTACTTATTTGAAAAACATGGAAGGATGGAAGCCTAAAAGCTTGAAGAGCAAGTCCTTTGCCAATATTCAAGAATTGTTTTACAAACCTTTCAAAATGGTGAACACCTTTGTTGATCTAATAATTGAGTTATGGAAGGTAGTATGGAGAAGAGTTTTAAAAAGCTGAAGTAGAGATAGCATAAGAAAGCAGTTCAAAGACAGCAAAAAAAGTGAAAAGTGGAAGAAGACAAAGAGTCTGAAGAGCTTAAACAATGTTTTAGAAGTAATTTTTTCCCAGATTGATGGAGATGATGTAACTGTTGATGCTACACCTTTATCTACTAAATCTCCAACCATTGTTGGATTCAAGATCTACAAAGTAGGGAAGAAAAAGCATTTCCAAATTATCAGAGCAGATGGTAATTCTCATATTGGATTTAAACTTTTGGAAGATGCCTTAAAAAACTTTAACGGGAGAAGACTTAGAAGTTCTTTGGAGCATAGTTAAAGCTAGATTTAAGAAGACAGAGCCAGTGAATACATGGATAATTTCTTACTTCTTAATTTGAAGACCATGTTTGTAACATCCATTGTTAAAGTACTGTATGGAAGAATCAACAAGGATTAGTTAAAGTGCTGAACTGGAAGCTTTATGATTCTTGTGGAGTTCATTATGTAACAATGCAGTCCATACTTTATTATTTGTTGGTTGAGAAGATGTATCCACTTACAAATCACACACTACATTAGATGTTCAATAATGTGAAGCTTCAAGTTGATTATGAGTGTGAAATGGCATTTGAGCTTCTTAGATTGGTCAAAAAACAGCTTAAGGGGAAGGTATGTACCTTGATATGAAGTGTTGGATGCATCGCTAGTGATTAATGAAGCTTTCGATGAAGAAATTTGAGATTTTAAAGAAGAATATCAAGTTTAGGGGAGGATTGTTAGGATTAAAAGCCTTCTTGAAGTTACTACTGCTAAGGTTTGTGTTACTACTGCTAAGTAAAACTTAGTGCTGTTCAGTAATCTTAATGAAAAATATGCTAAGTAGTTAGTACTGCTAGTTACTACTGCTAGTGTAACTTAGTACTGCTAGTGTAACTTAGTACTGCTAGTGTATATTAGTACTGCTAGTTACTACTGCTAGTATATGTTAGTACTGCTAGAGTAAAGTTAGTACTGCTGGTGAAGATTGAAGAAAATATTCTAAGTAGTTACTACTGCTTGTACACAGTTAATGCTGCTGGTGTATAAGTTACTACTGCTTGTTAAGAGTTAATGCTGCTGGTACAAAGTTACAACTGCTGAAAGATAAAGATTGCTTGAAGATCAAGATTACTTATGAGATAAGGATTGTTATTTATAGAATAGATCTTTGAGAGAGTGAGAACTAAGTTTGTCAATATATCTGTAAATCGACTAGGACTCCTTGGTGTATAAAAGGAGGTCCTATGGCATGAAGTTTTATGTATCTTAGTCGTATAGTTCATAGCTTTAAGGTTTTGTAACCCTAATACTAGGAGAGTATTCGTATTATTTGTAATAATAAGAGCTTTTATTGTTGAAATTATATTATTTTGTGTTACTGAATAATTCTTCTTATATTAATGATTGGATTCCACATAATCTTTAGTATTATCAACAAAGTTTCTTAAACTAAGTTGTGTCAGATTTATTTAGCATAACTAAACCTTAAAAAAGATTAAGGAATTCGATCATTAGAAGTTAACTGGGATCAACATTATATTTTGTAATTCACTTCTCTCTCCCATTTCTATTTTCCTTTTGAAATGAAAATTTAGAAAATGATAAAAAAATACTCTCTAGCTCCTCTCCTCTATTCTAACACTTTCGTATGATTATTACTATGCAAACATGACATATAACAAGTGGTATCTATTGCTGGGAGAGATCTAGTGTGTATTTTCATTAAATCATCATACATCGAGACCTTTAACCGTTTGGCTCTGATGAGGAATGAATCTGAGGAGAAGTTTCGATCAAGAAGGTTTCCAGAGAGAGATATGTTGAAATTAATGAAATAGTAGGTATAGTTCAAGGATGGTATTCATGATTAGATTTATGATTTGATGTGTTTTTTATTTTAAAACATACAAATATAGCTTTCATAATCATCAAATTATAGATTTAATATCTAGTTTACGAAAAATACGTGTTTAAGATTGAATTTGATCGAAAAATATGGATTTGATAGCTTTTTTTAAGTGGGGAAAGGAGGAAAATAATGGATTTGATACCCAAAAAATAGGTTCTTCTGGTAAGCTGTTTTTAGGTAGCGGAAAAAACGGAAAGAAAAAAAAAGAAAAAGGAAAAAAATAACTTTTCGGTTATTTCAGTTTTTTGAGCTTTCGTAGATCATAGTTTGGTTTTTCACTGCCATATTCGTAAGTGATTTTTTAGCTTCGTACACATAAGTTAAGCTTTCATAACACTTTAAAATAGCTTTCGTAACATAGAAATTTATCAATTTGAAAAGATAACATTGATATTATCACATTAAAATGCTTAAAATCAGATTGATAGGTTTTTTATTAGGTTTTGTAGCTAAGAATTTACGAAAGTAAGAGACTTCTTGGATTTTACGAAAGTAAAGGAAATTTGGAATTTTACAAAGGAGGGTTTCGTAAAAATGGAAAGCTTTTCTGGTAACAGTTTGGTATGATAGACTGTGTGGAAGCTTTCGTTTATAACTGTGGTTTCGTATAATAAGAGGTTTGTATCAAAAAGATTGGTTTTGGTTTACGTACTTCAAGACTTTAAGTATTAGAGGTTTCATATTGTAAAGGTTTTTGTATCCCAAGTTTTTCGATTGAAGGGTTTTTGGAAGAGAGGTTTTTGTCTTTACAGCTTGAGGTTTCGTCTAAGGGGACGGTTTGTACAAGAGGGTTTCGTAACATAGAATTCCTAACTGAAGGTTTCATAATTTAGTTCTTCATATTGGAAGGTTTCTTATCTCATTGGAAGAGGTTTTGTAACACATATTTGGGGTTTCGTAAACTATTTTAGAGGTTTCGTAACATAGTCGTTGGGTTTTGTAACACTGTTTCTCAAAGGTTTCCTGTCTCATAATTTGGGTTTCATAACACAGTTTAAGAGGTTTCGTATATTCTAATCTTGAAAATTTTGCTTTCGTATAAAAGCTTAAGTGTTACTTAGTCTTTCGTAACAAATCAAAGTTTAGTTTCTTCAAGGTTACTTCATTGTAATACAAGACAAGGTTGTAATTGCTCGTTAACTTCACGATTACAAGACTTTATCTCTAAAACGATCCAAGTTTGCATTGTAATCATTTGATACAAATGTCTTCTGCATATTAACGCAAACTATAGTTGAACTTCTGGAGCTAATGATATGGAACTCCATATGCTTGTGAAAGGAAATTATTTCTATGGGGAAAGTAGGGTTCAAAAAGGTTTTTTTGATATTATAGCTTGATGTGTGCTTAAGCACATTATCATTTTTAACTCCCGTTTTAAAACCTATTAATTGGATAAAAACCATTTAAATATCCTTAATATTATTGCAAACATGTTTGGTTTGTATTTTTATGTTTTGCAGGTACGCGTGATTGAAAACGAAGCAAAAACAGAGACTTTCGGTTAAGTTTTGAAGACGTTTACGCATTTTTCAAGATCAAGACGAAGTCGTTAATATTTCTCGAGCATGCCATTGGAAAGAACATGAAAACTCGAGTCCGACAGTGCTTTCATCTTTTATTGGGTCGGTCTGATACCATTTATATGGGTCGAACCGACCCATACTATATTGAACCTCAAGACTCTTGTTATTAATCCCAAGTCATGATTCGGCCCAAGCCCAACTAAAAGAAAACTAAGTGATTGAATCTCAGACAAGATATAAGAATGTATTTCAGCCTAAGAAATGAAAGTATATTCGGCCCACACTTATAAGTGTGATATCAAAATACTACTTGTGATGTGGAAGCGTTTGAATTTCAAGCCCCTAAATTAAATCAAATGGGCAAGTAAGCAAACCCACTCTCACCCACTATATTTTCTTTCAACCTTCCAAAAAGCGACACGTGGCACTTCCATTTCTTCTCTTTTTTATTTGGAAAGAACGAGTAAGTGTGTGCATACATAAGACGCGTGAAAATGTACAGGTGCCCTCTTTTCACTGGTGGATCTATAAGTATATGTGTTGGCATGGACACGTGGAGCTTACTTAATGGCGGATTTGGACTCCATTCGCTGGCGGTTACAAGGTTGTTATCATGCCAATGATTGGATTAATAATGTTGCTTCCACGAAGGTTCCTTCCCACATGAATTTCCATTTTTGCCCCTCTTTCTTGGACATTTATTGGTTGATCGATTGAAAGGATGAAAATACCCTCCCACTCTTTGGCTTTAAATTGACGCAGCAGATGCATATGGGATTATTAGTTTTAGATCAAAATAATTAGTGTAGTGTAGTTTTAGGAGCAGGAGTAGAATAGTGTAGCTTATTTTAGGATTATTGTAAAAGCTTTTATAGCTTATCTAGCTTAATGTAATCAACTCTTTTTATCTTATTAATGAAGATGTTTGTGGTGGAAGTGACTTGAGCTTATTCTTTTTTTAATCTTCTATTTTCTTTTCTTTTATTTTTAAGCTTACTTTGAAGCTAGTTTTGGCTTATTGCTCTCATAGCTTAATTTCACATAATCAAATAAGTTTCTTTAGCTTATTTGATTTGATTTAAGCTTAGATTAAATCGAAATAAGCTTTGCTTATTTTTAATTTATTTTCTTTTCTTATTTTCGAATAAGCAATGCTTATTGCTTATTTCTATTGCTTTTATCTCATAGCTTTTATATTCGGTTATGCTTATTTAGTTTATTCGATCCAAAGCTTTTAGGAGTATAGATCTAGCTTATTTAAGCTTATTCCTTATTGTGTAATTTTTGAATAAGCTATTTATTAGCTTATTTGAATTGCTTATTAGCTTATTAGTTTTATTGTAGTTTTGTTTTCAAATAGATCTAGTTTTTATAAAAGTTTTAAATTAGATTATTAGTCTAGATCTATCAGCTTTCAGCTTTTCTATTAAAGCTCTTAGCTTATAGCTTATTTGTCCTAACCTTTTGCTTGTCTTATTGTTGATGAAAACTCATTCTACCTCTTTGGCGTAGAGCTTAAGGGTCTTTTAAGCTTATTTCTTAGATAAAGTTTTAAGCTTTTTAAGTATTTATCTATCTAATTAGTTAATAAAGTTTATACCTTTACTAGCTAATTTTTAAAAAAAAAGTTATTTAAGTATTAATCAAGTTTTAAGCTTTAGATTTTAAATAAGTTTATTAAATCGGGTGGTTTTTCATTCGATTCGGTTCATCATTCAGTTTTATCCTCTTTCTCTTTTCAATTTTATTAGTTTCGATTTAGTTAGCTTAAAATGATTATGTTTTCTTATTTGTCGATTAATATGCCTAGTGAGTAGATTTTTTATATGCTTGTTAAGTGTTAAATTGTTTAGTGAATTAAGTGTGATTAATAAAAAAGGGAAAATATTGATTAGTGATTTTTATATTACTTAAATTATTGTTTTGGTTATTCGAGCGGGCAAAAGCCATAAGAATAATTAGGCATTAATTTAGTAATCGATATCTTAATAAAAGTTGTTTTTCAATATAGCCAACGTTGTTGAGAAGTAAATTTGTTAGGAAAGATATTGATTATCGTTAAGATCTTGATTGTATATTATCACCTTAAGGATCTTATCAATTAACTTAGCCAAGCATATCTTTTATCATGTATCGTTCTTCGTTTATTTTGCTTTGCTACTTGTTTTCTTTTAGTTCATTTTTATTAATTTTTTTTAGTTTTAAAACCAAAACAAAATATTATTCGACATTCAAGCATCAAATGAAACATTTTCGTTAATTTCATATTCATCTCTCGTTGGGACACGACATCCAAAGGATCGATTATTACTTGTCCTCAAGTAATTTTTATATCTATACGGGATACTTTTTATACTATTACTATTTGATATTTGGGATATATTTTATATATACTATTTTATCGAACCAAAGCTTGAAGACGGGGAGCGGATGTGGAACTTAATTGAGACATGACCTTATAAGAGGCCAATGATTCTTAATCGAGACAATCATGAGGAAGAGATAATTGAACCATTGTCCAAAATGACTGAGGGTAACAAGAGCAATACATTGCTGATGTAAAGGTCATGAATTATCTTTCTTCAGCAATACCAAATGATATATATAATTTAGTGGATGCATGTAAAAATGCTAAGGATATGTGGGAAAGAATTAAAAGGTTGATGTTTGGCTCTGATGTTACTAGTCATGTGAGACACTTACGTCTCATGGATGAGTTTGACAAGTTTGCAACAAAGGAAGGAGAATCGCTAGAATCTGTGTATGAATGATTGACAACGCATGTGAACAAGGGAAAAGCAAGAAAGCTTCACTTCCACCAAAATTGGTTCCAAGCACATAATCTAAACTTGAATAACTTCATATGGATTTGTGTGGGTCAATGAGAGTAGCAAGTATCAATGGCAAGAAATATATTCTAATGATCGTTGATGATTATTCTTGGTACACCTGGGTATCTTTTCTTCGCACCAAAGATGAGGCTCCAGATATGATCATCGATTTCATTAATCAAGTTTAAAGGAATCTAAAGGCTCAAAGTCTGACGATTCGAACTAATAATGGAACAGACTTCAAAAACGACAAATTACTGTCGTTTTATGCAAAGTTAGGCATTGTTTATAAAACTTTAATTGCTCATACGCCTCAACAAAATGGTGTTGTTGAATGACGAAATTGTACACTTGTCGATGCTGCTCAAACAATGCTTATCTTTTCTAAAACTCCATGAATTCTTTATGGCAGAAGCTTATTTGCTACTGCTTTTTGCTTTATCTTAAAAATTGCTCTATTGTACGCACACAAGACTCTTTATGAGCTGATTCGAGGAAGAAAACCCAATATTTAATACTTTCATGTGTTTGAATCTCTTTGTTATCCAACAAATGATCGTGATGATCTTGGGAAAATGAAACCAAAGGCTAACATTGGTATCATTATTGGTTATTCTGAGTCATCACGAGGATTTTGTATCTATAACCGCCAAACCAAAAAGATAATAGAAACGATCAATGTCAAGTTGATGAACTCACAGGAAAGGATTTTGTATTGCACAATTTTGAACCCAGAACTGCATGAACTTTCAAGATTCACCAGAAGATTCACAATCAGTGCCTTCAAACACAGACTTAGATAATTTGTTTAGTCCTCTGTATGAAGAATACTATGCAACGAGTTCACCAGAAGTGTTAGATAATTCTGCTGCAAATACTCTTGATAACGAAAACACTTCATCATCGTCAATTATCATTGAAGAAGATGAAGCTCCTGAAATCGTATCCACGTCAGCAGAACAAGTTGCCACTGAACCAAACTCTTCAGTCTTGAATGAAAATGCTGATGAATTAGTTTAAGAAGACGTTGCAGAACTTGATGGAAATGTGTTCTACTATCCACCTCAAACTCTTGTGTTCGAAGAAGCTGAGTCATCTTCAACATATCAGGATCCATCAAATATGCATGAGTTTCACCAAAAATATCGCTCTAGTGATAAGCGGACAATGACAAGAAACCGACTTCAAACTAATGCTGAAGTTTGTATGTACGCACTAACAGTGAATACAATAGAACCAAAAAAATATCAAGGAAGCTATGTTTGATCAAGCTGGATTAAATCCACGCAAGATGAGCTAAACAGTTCAAACGCCTTGATGTTTAGGAACTTATCGAATGTCATATTGGAAGAAACATAATCGCAGTAAAATAGCTTTGGAAAAATAAGACAGATGCTGAAAACATGGTCATTCGAAACAAGTCATGTTTATTTTCCAAAGGATATAGTCAAGAGGAGGGAATCGATTTTGAGGAATCCTTTGCACCAGTTGTAAGACTCAAAGCTGTCAGATTCTTTATGGCATACGCGGCTCACAAGAACTTTCCTATCTACCAGATGGATGTCAAAACGGAATTTGTAAACAAACCACTGAAAGAGATAGTTTTTGTATGTTAGCCTGATGGATTTGTAGATCCAGACTTTCCTAAGCACGTATATCGTCTTAAGAAATCTTTGTATGGTCTCAAACAAGCCCCTAGAGCCTGGTATGACAAGCTTTCCTCATTCTTAATCGAACACCATTTCACAAAAGGTATTGTCGATCCGACATTGTTCACAAGAAGACACGGGGATGATATTTTACTTGTTCAAATCTATGTCGTCGACATAATTTTTGGGTCAACAAATCAAGTATTTTTAAATAGATTTGCAAAATTAATAAAAGATAATTTTGAAATGTCAATGATGGGTGAAATGAAGTTCTTTCTCGGACTTCAGGTTCATCAATCACCCTGAAGAATCTTTATATGTCAATCATAATATAATATGGATCTTCTTAAGAAACATGGGATGGAAATATATGATTCAATTAGTACGCCAGTGGCTACAGTCAAACTAGATGTAGATTTACAGGGTACCCAAGTTGATCAAACTAAATATCGTAGTATGATTGGGGGACTTAGGTATCTCACTGCTAGTCGACTAGACATTGCCTTTGCGACATTCGTATGTGCGCGTTATCAGGCACGCCCTACTGAAAAATACCTCAAAAAGGTCAAACGGATCTTTCGATACCTAAGACAAACCATTAACATGGGTCTATGATACTCGAAGGACTATGGGTTTGAACTAATTGCATATTCAGATGCAGACCATGCAGGGTGTAACGATGATTGCAAAAGCACATCTGGAGGCATTCAATTTCTAAGAGATAAGCTAGTCAGTTGGTCGTCTAAAAAGCAAGATTGTACAGCAATGTCAACTGCGGAAGCTGAGTATGTATCTTTATTTGCATGTTGCGCACAAGTCATTTGGATGAGGACGCAACTGCTAGATTATGAATTTCGTTACAACAAGATTCTAATGTACTATGACTCAACATTCACGTACAAAGCACATTAACATTCGTTATCATTTTATCAAGGAGCATGTTTGAAAAGGTACCATTGAACTTTACTTTGTCGGGACACAATATCAACTTGCTGATTTATTTACTAAATCCCTTCCACGAGAAAGGTTTGAGTATTTAGTTCACAAGATTGGTATGAGATGTATGACTCCAACTTAGTTGGACCGTCTGGCAAAGTTATCTTCTTGAAAAGCAAGATTATATATAAAAAATGTTTTGTAAATATATTAAAAAACAAAAACAAAAAATTGAAAAAACATAAAATCACAAAAATATTTTCTTTCTTTTTCAAAAATGAAAAACAAAAAAAATTGAAAAATACAAAAAGAAAAAACTTAACTTAAATGATGCAAACCCATATCTTCTTCGTTATTATCAGTTTCATGATATTGTATTTCTCAAAAGTGGTTCTTTAAATGCAAAAACAATGTATCATAAACTGAGGGGGAGTAAATCATTCATAAAATGATCTTTCACTGCTAAAATATGCGGTTTGTAATCATAATCCATTCAAAAAATGAGAAATTTCTTTAACAACATCTTTCAAAAATCATCAATTTTGAAAAATTCAAGTGTGGAAAAATAGCAAAAAATTAACAATCTCTTGAATAATTTCTTTAATTAGAAATTTATTCAAGGGGGAGTTATGAAATTCTTGATTTTAAAAATCTTCTCAAGTGTGTTCACATCTGTAAAATTAACTATCTCTCGATAAGTTCTTTAATTAGATATTTTATTGAGGGGGAGTTATAAATTTTTCAGTCACTTCATCATCAGAAAATCAAAAATGTGTTCTCAAAAGAAAAAATGACTTCTTTTTAACAAAACATTTATCAAAAGGAAATAAATTTCAAATGAATATTTGTTCAAGGGGGTGTTATGAAATTTTTTTGGTAAAAAAAACGAGAACTTAACTGCAAAATAATTCAAAAGGTTTGTTTTGAAAATAGGTCTAACTCCAAGGGGGAGTTATGAATTTTTTTTGGGATATTAAAGTCTACGAAAGTAAGAAGAAGGACTGAAAATGTCAAAATGCAAAAGATATTTTCGTATGGGATACTAATGTTTACGAAAGTAAGTAGAGGGACTAAAAATGTCAAAAACGAAAAGTTATTTTCGTAAAAATAAAAGGAGCAGGTTTCATACGTAACCTATTACTTTTGTACGCATACAATAGTAGCTTTCGTAAATCCTTTGCAACTTTGACCTTTTGTAACTTTGAAAACAACGATCCAAATCGTTATTTCAGTACTCTGTGATAATCAAACGTAAGAAACAAGATCTTCTTCGATTCCTTTTGTGCATAACTACTTTAATTAAGTGTTTGATAGGTTTCGTATAGATCTAGGGTTTCATGAAAATGAAAAGTGTTTGTGATGTTAAAGTTGATTGAGGCAAAACGTAATTGAGTGCCTTAAGATTGGGATGAATAGATCACTGATAACATCATTTGTGGACAAAATCATGAGGTTTCGTAACCAAGATGGTTTCATAAACTTGAACTTGTGCTTTCAGAAGTAAGATTGGACTAGCAATGTGAATAAAATGATGATAATCAGCTGAAGACCATGGAAATTTTTTTGTTTATCATTCAAAGTTTATAATCGGGTCTTACGAAATTAGATTTAGGTTTTGGTTTTGTAAACATCTCAAAATGGTTTTGTAAATCTTATTGGGCTTATAACTGGTTTCGTAAAGGTTATTAGGCCAAACTTGATAGGTTTCGTAAATGACATATTGGGCCAATACATGGTTTCATAAAAGGCTATTGGGCTATAACTAAATGGGTTTCATAAAACAAAATTAGGCTTTTCAGTTTGGGTTTCGGATATCTGTAATGAAGTCTGGCCTAGTATCACTTACTACTGCTAGACCAGTAAATACTGCTCAACCCAGAACAACAGTG
>BQNB010159700.1:0-14884 GCA_026074375.1 Tanacetum coccineum | reverse complement strand
GAATCAATATGTACCTCCTCAACTTCACTGTCACTATCATCTTTCGGATCCCTTGAATTAGTAGCCTTCGATGTTTCCTCATTAGCATCAAAAAAATTATCTGCATTTTTAAGAGCTGCAAAAGAGTTTTTTAAAGAGACAAAATTAATATCGTCAAAAATAGGAACGTTAGTACCACATTGAGAAGGCTGAGATGACGACTCCTCCACATGATCTTTAGGGATCGATGTGGAATCAGTACCCTGATGTTGGCTGCCCCCATTATGCCCATGTGATAAAGCATTATCAGATGTAGATGTACCAGGTTTCTCCTTTTGACGATATACAGAAGTTCTTGTGTTGATATTGATATTGATAACAAAGATGGAGTCCAACTTAAAGTGTTGGATTAAGCAAAATCGATGGTCAATCATGAACGTCAAAGATAACATAAAGAATTGTCTTCCTTTTCCTTTTGTAAAGCTATGTGTATGACTAGAAAAATCAAAGAGATTACTCAACTAGTATCATTTTTATATCTTTTTGAAAGTTTTTCATTTTTTATTTGTTAACGGCAATATAATATCTATTTGAAAGTTAGAATTGCTTGTTTGTTGGGCCAATGAACTTTTCGAATCAATTTTTTTAAGCTATGTGACATGCATATCACAATAAGTGACTACAAAAGAGAGACACCAGAGGGAGAAAACATATATGCGAAAAAAGAAAGAACATGGCCAAAAGCCCAAAACACAAGGCCAGCCAAAACTGAGTCCAAAAATAAACCAACAAAAATTAAGTGTCCAGTCTCTTAAATACCACAAATCTATCTCGCATGTTTCAAACAAGACTTGACGCATTAATTATACTTGAAAGAGCTTTTCATGCAATACTCTGTATCATCGAAGAACACAAGCCACTCAAATAATATAACGGGGAGATGGAGGAAATCAGATACAAGTGATCTCAAGGATGGGCCTCAATCTGCTGGACCTATATAACTAGAGATATCATATTGCGCCACAAAAATTTAAAGTCACTCCCCTATAAATCAGCCCAGACCAATTAGTGGTGATTTTAAAGTTCAAAACTTATGAATAAAATCATAAATGACGAATGCTAAGAAAATGAGACATGGGGAATGTAGTTCTAAAAAGTGAATAAAAGACTATGAAAGTATTTATACAGGTTCAAGAAATTAGAAACATATAGTTGTACACGTAGATGAGAGCTGGCATGGTAGTGTCAATTTACTTCCAATCGTGTTGTAAGAGTGTTATTTAATAATATATTTATTCGTTACCAAGAAACTAAATAAAGATATCAAATAGTTATAATTATAAAAGCCAATAAAAACTTAAAAGATAAAAAAGGTATCCAAATTTTTGAAACTCTGGATGTCTTGTTTAGAATAGCAAATATTACATTACTTGTAATGAAACTGTGGAAAACAACCAAGATACTCGCGCGTTGCCGCGGGGCATAATTTTTTTTGCGAATCAATTTCGAATGAATATTGAGTGGGAATATGTTTGTGCGTTGCGGTAGGCTGACTTGTATGCAACACATGTATTTTATTTCACTGAACATTTTTTTAACAATCACGAAATTTGAATGGGTGTTTTTTTATTTGAATTAATTAGTAGATATGTGTTATATATTTGATAAATAAAGTTTATTATATAAAAAAATCGTAAATATTTAAAAGTTGAGGGTACGGCTTGTAATTTTTTTCTATTTATATAAAACTTTAACATTTTTTATAAAATCGTGCGTATGTTAGAAGCATTGCAATATTAGGCTCCTTTTGTTCGCAATTCGAACATCTTTCCGAATGTATTTTTTTATCTGAATAAATCGGTAGATATGCGTTATATATTTGATAATAAATTTTTGAAGGTTTATTTTGTAGTATTTTTTTTCTATTTTGGACCGGCTGAAATGTTTTTTTTTTTTACTTTGGGCCGGTATTGTGCTAAAATTTATACTACCTTTATAGGGTTTTTGAGCCAAAGCTAGTAGCCCAATTGTGATAAAATTAGTTCACTGTCAAAACGACAATGGATTTGTCTACAAATGTGTATATACAAGCTAAGTGGCCCACGCGTTGCAGCGGGACTATGTTTTTTCCATTACTTTGAAGTCTTATTTTGTTTGCCCATTACTTTAAGTTGTTCCTTTTTATTTTTTCCTATGTCCCTTAACTCAGTAAGATAATATATACTTTCTTATCATGACTTATAAATATATTGGTAGAGGGTTTTTTTTTCTATATGGGGAAACAAAAAAATGGCTGCATTTGTTGTCAACTGAGGTCAGCTTCCATGTGGGCTGCTATATATATTTTGTGGTCATTATTTATAATAGGTAACTGGGCTTGGCAAATTAGCCCAAATGACAGCGAGGGAGGACCCAGGGGCAAAACGACTGCGTTTTTGTCCCCTATTGTGTATACAAGCAAGATATTCGCGCGTTGCCGCGGGACATAATTTTTTTTGCGAATCATTTTCGAATAAATATTGAGTGGGAATGTGTTGGTGCGTTGCGGTGGGGCTGACTTGTATGCAACACATGTATTTTATTTCACTGAACATTTTTTTAACAATCACGAAATTTGAATTGGTATTTTTTGATTTGAATGAATTAGTAGATATGTGTTATATATTTGATAAATAAAATTTATTATATAAAAAAATCGTAAATAGTTAAAAGTTGAGGGTACGGCTTGTAATTTTTTTTATTTATATGAAAATTCAACATTTTTTATAAAAATGTGGGTATGTTAGAAGCATTGTAATATTATGCTCGTTTTGTTCGCAATTCGAACATCTTTCCGAATGTATTTTTTATCTGAATAAATCGGTAGATATGCGTTATATATTTAATAATAAATTTTTGAGGGTCTATTTTGTAGTATTTTTTTTTCTATTTTGGACCGGCTGAAATGTTATTTTTTTTACTTTGGGCCGGTGTTGTGCTAAAATTTATACTACCTTTGTAGGGTTTTTGGGCCAAGGCTAGTAGCCCAATTGTGATAAAATCAGTCTATTGTCAAAACGACACTGGATTTGTCGACAAATGTGTATATATATAATTTATAATTATAATATTAAACTTTTACGTGATTAAACCAATAAAAAAATAGAAAACCGTCAAATGAACAAATGATGTCAAACTACATACATTTTCAACCTTGCTACATGTCGACACAATATAATAATCGATAGGATGATGAAGGATCGTATCCTTATTTTCATCAATTAATATATTTGTTTATTATATGATCGTGTTACCTTTAAGAGAAAAGTATTCAATGCCAAGTTCAATGTCCATCTTCAGGCCACCTCGAGATATTTATCTATAGCAAGAGAATTTTTCAAAATATCACCGTCTAAAGTTGGGAGTTAAACAATACATTTGTTGTAATAATATATACTTTACTTAACATGTAATTTACTAAAGTTATGTAATAACAAGACCAAGATCAAGAAATCTGAAAGGGAGATTTAGAATGGAAATATACGTACATATGTGACAAATTAGTAAATTACTAATGAAATAAACACACCTCCAGACATGTTAGTTAGTTATCTATGTTAATTATATCTTAGATACTTTGATTATATAGAACAAAAAGGAGATTCGTGATTTGTTGCTAGCAATGACAGAAATGCCATCAATTTTCTCAAAAAACAATTATTTACACGAATTAAAGATATAATGAATGCCCGCAGATTTATGTTTTTGGAGCATTGGTCGGCCACGGAAGGGTACAATAGACTTAAACATAAAATTAGACAAAAATGGGTATATATGTTATTTTAAAGTTTGGTTTGGTAAATATGTAACTAGTAGAGTTATATTGGGGATATGTGCAATTCTCCTTTTTTCTTATTATAGAAATAACTCATAAGAGTAACTATTTATTAGTGAAAAAATGAAATCATATTAGTGACACAACCGTGTACACTATTTCAAATGTGTTGCTTTTAGACAATGAGTAATGGTCCATCGTCATCGGACAATCGGCCTGAACTACCTTGACTCACTATCAGGAACGGAACCAGGACACAATTGGATCAGGTACATTTACGAAAAATTATACGAAACGAGGAACACAAATTTTTGAGACCAGGTGCACTTAAGAAAAATCGAAGTTTTTTACAAAAATTAACACTACGCCGCAAAATTTCATGGGTGTCCCGATACCCCCTGAGACACCCCCTGGTTCACCATCCCTCTTCACACCTCCCCCGACCTGATGTGTGAGAAAGAAACAAGCATCGGTTTGCTAGTGCTGATGCATGTGATTTACTATAAAAACTTGCCATTTTGGCTCCTCTAAAATACATCTATATAGTATACTTTAGCTATCCTAAGATAAACCATGAATCTTCGGCATTGTTCATGACCATTACCTAGTCTTAGCTACAACATTTGAACTCAAAAAGTATCTTTCAGTTTTCATTACTTAACTTAACACCTAGATTTTGCCAAGAAAAAAAAAAGTTGACAACAATATAATAAGAGCTTGTGCATTGTCCCACCTTGCCTTTCCACAAGTTAAAAAAACACGAGATTTCCACAACTTACGAGACATGCTTCTGGACGGCAAAACGTGTTGTTTGACTAACCAAATACCGGGAAAATCTATAATTATGATATCATCATTTGGTAATGTAATTTTAATATATTTTATCATACCTGGTGCAGTGCAACAACCTTGACATTCGAATGGTCAATAAAACAGACATATATGATATATCAGCTACATTACAGGTGGCAAATATTTATTAAACCTTCTACTCTATATTATAAAAGCATTTAAGATATTTTATTTTTAAAAATAATTAAAAATTTAGACTTTAAACTTTTTTATTATTGAAATATAAGAATGTGCGCTCTTAACTATGTATCTCATTTTAATGAATCACGTTTTAAAATGACACGTGTCACTTCTTAATTAAAAAACCACATTTATTTTTAAATTGAAAATTTGGACCTCAAAGAACAATAATCAATAATCAAAAAGCATTTTAAAATTCACAATAAGCCATAATAAGCATTTGAAAAAGCATTTTCTCAATTTTTCAACACTTAGCACTTTTTTTTGACAGGAATGGCACAAACTCAAAACAAACTTGCAGGTCTTATGGACTTTGTTTCCAACCTTTTTGACACATTTATAAACCTAAAAACAACTCAAAAACACAATAAGCTAAAGCAAATTCTAATAAGCAACTAAAATAAGCTACAACTTAACAGATTCAAACAATGAATTCTTAAAACCTTGATTTTGAGATTTAACACTTAAAAACTTAAACAAAATGACTTTTATGACTACTTTTAACTAATCTAAACTGACTCAAAAGCATAAAGTAAGTTTTGACCCATTTTCACCCATTAAACAGGTTAAACCAAACACCCCTTTAAAAACAGTTTTAGTACTTTTAACTTGATAAAAGCTATTTAAGCTAAAACTCTTCAAAGACCAGATGTTAAACAGCTTATAACAAACTTAATGAACAAATATAAGCAATCAAATAAGCCAGAATAATAAGCTAAGACACTATGCTACTATTTTTGGTTTTTTCAACTGTTTTATATCAAAAGCTATTAAAATGAAATTTAAACTACAAACTAAGTACAATAAGCATTAAACAATAGTGATAAGCAACATTAAGCTAATAACATCAGTAATAAGCTAATATTAAGCAGTAGAATAAGCAGACAAACAATAAGCATATAAAGTAAGCTTAAAAGAGAGAAATGAAATGTACCTTAATCCCTTTGCACAAAACAGGGATAATAAGGCTCTAAGAGCTAATCAACAAGCTCTGGCTTGTTATAAACAAGCCAGTAAGTCCATAAGCCCATCCACAATTGGCTTATCATCCTTATTCAAAGCCTAGGTAAATTTAGGGGGTGAATTTGTTTGAGGAAAGCTCAGTAAAGCTTTGATGGCTTTACTGAGTAAACAACTAGCTTATGAGTAGATTTAAGAGCTTATTGAGCTTAAGTGAACAAAAGAGAGCTTATTTAAACATTTTGCATAAAGGTAAATTATGAAAGGACAATTGAATTATGAGTAAACTTTAACTTTTTTTAATAGAAAACTGATTACAACTTGAAAACGAGATTACAATGACTAAAAACATTAAATTGAAAATTAAATTTGCTAAATTTAAAAGCTACACTAAGCTGCTAAAAATTGACTACTAAAAAGATAAAGATAAGATCCCCTTGTGAATGAGGGTGCCCCTTTATTTATAGGCTTGAGAAGAAGCTTCCAGGTCTCAAACGCTCCTCTTGATCTTTTAATCTCATACGTCCATTTCTTGCAATCATTGGATCCTCATTCTAGGCCGTTTGATCAATAAGTGTGCACACGGATTGCCAGCGTGGCATTCCTTGTGTCAGAGGCTTTGTGCTTTTATTACACTAGATTTAGTGTAAATTTCCCATCATTTGGTGTGTTTGTTTGAATCCACCGTGTCATTCCCTTTGTGTAAATAGACCAATAGAAGCTCTCGATGTGACATTTCTTTGCTGAGCTGTGACTTATTACTCGAATCTTTGTTCCACGTAGTCAATTGGGATTTACCCTTTGTTTTTGAAGCAGGGTAAAACGAGAACGACGATGAACAGTAAAAACTGAATTTCCCGCGCCTTTTCTTTCCTTTTTATAGCTTAGTTTAACCCAGGGGTTTTGGTTGTTGACTTGGGCCCGAGTATAAGGAATTGGGCCACAGGTTTGGTTAAATGGTTTTATAATTATAAGAGATAACGACCGTTATCTCTTTTATAAAAAGGAGATAACGGTGTTAGGGTTTAGGGACTTATGTTGAAATTGTTTTAACATTAATGGCTCTTTAGGGATTTTGAAGGTTTTGTCTTTTTGAGGGATGACCAAGGGTTGACTTTTAATGACCTTTTGCTAGAAACTTCTGGCTCTTGTGCACTCTATCCGTTCTCGTGTTCGTGTTTGTCCGGTTTTGACCATTTTCTTGTGATTTTGCACTATCCGTACCTACACATTCACAAACAACAAAATACACAAATACACGCATATTTTTGCACATTTTGATCATTTAAGGGCCATTTTGGATATAATAAGGATATGTGATTTCTCAATATCAATAATGTTTGCAAGATACTACTGTTATATGCAACGAGATGACGATGTCTAAAGATATCATGCATAAAAATATAGTTTTAATTTTCAAGATTACTACGAGTGAAAGTTTATTCATCATAAACAAGCATGAGGCCAATGGAAGTCTGGACAAACATTTAAGTAGGCCAGCCCTCACTTGGATCCAAAGGTTGCATATTTGTATTTGTATTGCAGATGCATTGCGTTACATTCATGATATCGAAGACAAAGCAAGCAGATTCACATGATAATTCAACCATGTCAACTTCTGTTTACTTTCAAAGTTTCAAGTAAATAGATAGATAACATGCGATTTAAGCGGAATAACTTCACACACAAACACAAACAACTACCTGCATTTACGTTATTACATTGGTAACCAACCCGTTTTCATTCTAATATGCTCATATACTCCACACTAATTATTAAAATTCAAATTTTGCACAAAAATCAAGCCCGGTGCAACGCACGAGTTCGGCACACCTCGTAGATAATATAACTTAGTTATAAAGTCATTAAAATATCTGGATATATACCGAATAACAAATTATAATTATAACGAGGTTTGTAACCCGCGTTTCGCCGCGAAGCGTGGTTTTTTTTAAAATGATGGCAGTTTTTATTGACGAATAGTGTGATGAGGTATTTCATAAATACCCTGATAGATCATTTAGTAAAAAAAATTGAGGAAAATAAAGTAAACGGGTCGGGTCGGGTGATATTTAGAAAGCTAAATATAAGCATTAACAAATAACCTGAGTGTTTGTTCAAACTTATAGAACGTGCTTATGGATTAAGTTTAAGATCAGAGCGTTTGCAGATCTATATACAATTTGCGTAATGTATTACATTTTATAACCATTTAGGTAGTAAAGTGAATACATAAAAGTAACTAAATGACTCTAAACTAATAATTAGAACATTATAACCATAAGATAGCATTTGATCACATATGCCATACCAGTAACAAAAGAGATGTACTCTTCTAGAGTTCGCTTTTCAACCTATATTTTGTTTGAATTTTAGAGTCATCTTAGTCATCTTTATCTGAACTGAATGGTACGGCTGACTGTGGATAAGTGGAAGGGTAAACCAATTTACTCACTTGCTCATCTCAGCATTCATGTGTGGATTTATATCATGCATATCTTTCAAGATCTTTCATATGCTTTGTAACAACCCTCATTATCTTCTCAAGATGATGACGGTTCAATTAGTTGATACGACCACGCATGTCACACCCCGCCAAGGCGGAAACACGAGGCGTAAATAAGAATGGATATCATCACAACACATGGTGTCTATATAGAGAATACTAAAATGAAAACTAAAGTAAAGCAAAGACACAAAGTGTCATAACAATACCCAAAACCTAATGGTGTCTTTATTAATGAGAAAAATGTCTCGTCAATAAATGACATGCAAAAACATAATCCAAACAATTCATGCAAACGCATTTATTCAAACAGAAAGCATAAATAACTCCAAGCATCCTACGGTCTCTTCTAGCCACTTCGCTCTATCTTAGCACCATTAAGCTCACCTGAAAATGATGCTTAAAAACGTCAACATAAAGTTGGTGAGAGTCATAGGTTTAAGACACGATATAAATCCAATTAAATCATTACTGTGATAAATGAAAAACACTGCATGACAATAAATGAACTACCATATAAGCTATCATGTAAACCAAATCAAATCCAATCCAAACCAATACCATTCACACGATTACGAGACGTCTCTATCGCAGAACTACTCCAATTGATCACTAAGTCATGGAGCATACCACAAAACCCACTCCAATTGATCACTAAGCCATGGAGCGTATCACATCACAAACATGTAGCACATAACATATAATAGCCACATAAAGTCCATGCATCACTTTAAACGCATTATCACAGTAATCAAAACATTTTCATACTAGCATCATTTCCATCCCAAGTTTAAAATGAAGTAAAAGTGGAACTATGAAACTCACCTAATGCTTAGCTTCCCAAAATAATCCAACAAAAGCTTCACAACACCTCACGAACAATCTAAACAATTAAGCACACAATAAACTACCATCAATTAGGTATTCAACCCAATATGATGTAACATCAACTATGATGGATATCTAAGCTATCTACCATAGCTCTATACTTGATTTAAACCTTTTCCAACTCTTACATATGCTATTTACACTTCAATGCACACTTTATATTTTCTGATTTTTTTTTTTGAACGGCAAAGATTTATTAAAACTAGCAAGGAGCTAGATGAAGAAAAAACATTACAAAGTAATCAAATGAGGATTCTTAAGCCACTCCTCCCAAGAGAAGGACCATTTACATCTATTTTTACACCATAGAAATGAAATCGACTTGATGTCTTCCATAATCGTCGATCGGAGAGGAGGCTTATCGTCATATAGGAGACGATTTCGAAAAGTCCAAATTGACCACCAGGCTACGCAAAACACACCCTCCAAAATAGACTTTAAATTTGACCCAAGACTAATAGAAGCGAACCATGAATTCCAGCTTGAAAAAGACGACCAAATATTCCAATCAATCTCCCACCATCTGCATAAACCTCGGAGAACATCACGGGCCAAATCACATCGGAAAAAAATATGCTGAACGTCTTCTTCGCAATTACCACAAGTCGGGCAATTAACCGTCTCCATAACGACACCTCTATGGGAAAGATTAAGTCTAGTAGGTAGACAGTCTCGACGCGCTCTCCACATAAAAATATTTATTTTAATAGGAACGGATTTTACCCATCTCGTCAACACGACCGACGAGGGAAGAATCAGGTCGTCTATGAGATTTCGAATGATCTTGATACTAAAATTACCATTTCCAGCAACATTGCAAACCCATCTATCTGGAACGGATGATAGAGAAACCATACCTGTGAATGAGATTAAGTCATTGAGCTGGGATAACTCAATACCTCCACGTGAAGGTCTCCGAAAAGAAGAGTCCATCTGCATCGCCATTTTACTAGCCACTGAAATATCCTTCACAGATTCAAGCGCGTATACACGAGGGAACAACTCACAAAAGGCCGAATCTCCCTTCCAAATGTCTGACCAGAAGTTTGTACTATTTCCATTCCCTATTCGTTTGGAACAAAAAGACATGAAATAAAGACCTTTAACCTTTAAGGAGTTCATTTCCCGTAGAATAGAGCACCAATTCGAATTGTAGCGAACCGAATGAGAATTAATCTTAACCTCATAAATAGCTTGGATAACATGATACCAAAGAGAGCCATCTTGCGACACAAACCTCCATACCCATTTAAGGAGAAGGGCACGATTAAGGGCGTAAAAACTCAATACGCCTAAACCTCCTTTTTCTTTAGAAGCTAAAACCTGATTCCATGCGAAACATGTAATTTTCTTTTCCGACGGATCAGCCCCTATGAAGAAATTGTTGCGAATGGACTCCATTTCTTTAAGAATTTTATACCCACTTACGCGTCCTTAACGCACCACTTAAACACTCCCATAATTCAAACAAAAATTCACTATGATACATATATGTCCTATGAACCTCTCATAGCTCTCCCAAAACCATCACCCTTTTACAAATACCCTTTTGAAATTCATTAATCCAAAGTGTCCAAAATCCCAAACCATGACGCCAAGATATCTCAAAATTGATTCTTCTTGATCGAAACCAATAGAAGCAGCTGCCAACTAACATCACAAGTGTGCACCCCCCACCTAAAAGCTGACCTTTTGTGAAAATTAATATGGTAAACTCGATGCAAGATAGAAACAATGGAGAACATTTGTGAGACTGTGGAGGTTTTCATTTGACCATTCCCCTATAACCAAAGCGTCGTTCGCGTAGAATAAATGAGAAATGGATAGAGAATTGTTAAGCCAAATCCCCTTGAAAATACATGCATCAACCACTTTATTAAATGAAAGGTGAAGCGACTCTATCACAAGAATGAAAAGTAAAGGAGCCAAAGGATCTCCTTGCTTGAGACCACGATGAAATTAAAACTCCTTAGTGGGACTTCCAATAATCAAGATAGAGGCCTTAGCAAAGCAGAATGTACCTTGAATCCATTGGCACCATTTCGAACCAAAACCAAAGGCCTTAAGGACATCAATTAAATATTCCCAGCGTACTGAATCGTAAGCCTTGGCAAAGTCAACCTTAAAAAACATAACTTTTTTACATCTCCTTTTGCACCAATCCAAAATCTCATTGATAATAAAGGGCCCGTCTAAGATCTGTCTACCAGCAATGAATGCCGACTGGGTGTTGGAGACAATATCCGAGATTACCATAGCTAAACGGCTAGCCAATATTTTCGTCACCACTTTATAAATACCTCCTATCAGACTAATCGGCCGATAATCAGATACGTGTTTGGCATCATTAACCTTCGGAATAAGCGCAATAAAAGAAGAGTTACAACCGTTAGGAAACACTCCGTTAGAGAAAAAATATTCGACCGCTTCACACAAGTCGGGACCGATCAAATCCCAATATTTTTTGAAAAATTCGAACGTAAAACCGTCCGGACCTGGCGACTTATTGTCCCCACAATTCCACACTGCCTTACGGATCTCATCACGCGAGATGTTGCTCTCCAAATCAGAAACCTGGTCACTCGACAGCCTTTTAGGAAAGCTAAAGATAATTTTAGGCCCAACCCCCAATGGTTTCCTGAACCGAGTTGTAAAGTGATCTAGAAAAGCTTCCTTAATGGCCGTAGGATCTGTTTGCCATAAACCATTGACAAATATCCCTCTAATAGAAAGCTGAGACCTTCTCTTATTTATGATTCCATGGAAAAACTTTGTGTTCTCATCACCCTCGATCGCCCATTTTATCTTAGATTTCTGAAACGCGTCCACAGCTTCTATGGATCTAATATCATGAAGTTGGCGTGTAAGATCTTGTCGTCTAGCCAAGCGAGGCTCAGCAACCTGTCCACAATCAAGTTCCTTGTCTATAGCAGAAAGTTCATCCAGAATTGCCTTCTTAGAGCTATTAAGATCTAAACGTTTAACTTTGATCCAATTTCGAATAGAGGACTTAAGGTCTTGAAGTTTCTTCTTGAAACGAATCATACCATTTCTATCTGAATGCGAAAACGATCTCCATGTTTGATCCACCATAATGTCGAACCCATCATAATTAAACCAAGAATGGTAGAACCGAAATGGAGTAGGACCAAAATCCACACGGACCTCATGAAGAAGGATTGGCCGGTGATCCGAAAGGTGCCGGTCGAGACATGAACCTGAGATAGATGGAAAAAGAGAAACCACTCCTTCTGATATTAAAAATCGATCAAGCTTGCTCATTTTTGTCGCCGACGGATGAGACCAAGTAAAAGAAGCACCCTCCAGTTTAATATCAATAAGACCCGACGATGAGATAAATTGATTAAAAAACCTAGCACCGGAAGAGCTAAAACTGGAACCACGTCTCTCGTCTTTAGATCTCACCTCGTTAAAATCACCCATGAGAACAACTTCGCCATTCCATCGCCCAAGAAGAACCAATAAATAATCCCATAGCTCTCTTTTAAGGGAGGTTTGTTGAGGAGCGTAAATAGATATAAAAAGAAACTTAGTATTACTCGGGATCCACGTCCCGTAAACAGCTATGAAATTGTCCGACACAGTAACAAAATCTTTTTTGAAGAAATCTTTCTCCCAAATGCATAAAATCCCACCAGAAAAGCCTAATGACTCACTATAGATGAAGTCGAAATTCGAATTACCCCACATGAATTTCACGTCCATTTGTGAAATTTTCTCCAATTTCGTTTCTTGAATCGCTAAAAAATTAAGATTATTTTTAGATGATAACTCCTTGATCCACTCCTTTTTAGTCTTGTTACCAAGACCTTGAACATTAATAGATAAACTATTCTTCTAAAAACCAAATCATCTCCTTGGTTTCCGATAATGCTCTCAATATTTTTTTCACACCCCTCTATAGAAAACCCCATAGCTTGACCTACCTTGATAACTTCTTCTAAGACTCCCAAAACTGATCCACCTTTGGAACCTGCTATATTTCTTCTGGAATCATTAGAGTCTTCCATTTGTACCTGTTGTGAAACATTCACATCCTGTGCAATATTCTGAGAAGAACAATCATTATCCATAGAACCGTGACCATCTCCTATATTTTGAAGATTACCTTTCTCTGAGACCAGGTTATCGGGGGTAAAGCCAGGAGGATGGGATAAAGATGGACATGATCCGTGTGGTATCTCATCGGATTTTTTCTTATTCAATATATCATAAATGTGGAACGGATCTTCTGACTTGCTCGAGACACCGTTGAGACACTCAGGCGAGATATAGTTATCTCCAAAAACAGTTTCAGCAACACCTTCTATATTACTATTGATGAATTCACCTTCCTCCTCCTCGCTAGCGAACGACAGATTATCATTAGGCCTCTCGCCATGAACCGATTCATCATCCGATGAGCTTACATTTTCCTTGTTAACCGAAAAACTAGGGTTCCAAGTGAACAGCTCCTTTGCCCGAACCATAAAAACCTTTCCTTTAACAATGATCTTAAATGATTCCAAGATAGATACAGGGGATTTAGTGAGAATACAAACCCGTTTGCGACTATAAGAAGGCGCGAATTGATCTTCAATGTTCAAAGTCTGACCCCATTTTTTACTAATTTTGGAGAACGTATCACTTGTCCAAGCATTAAGAGGTACACCCTCGATATCTACCCAAGCGATACGCTCGTCGCTTACAAAATCAAGTGGAACTTCTTGAATGGTCTGAAACCATGATTTAACTCCAAGGTGAGCCATTAGATTCTTCTTGATTTCTTCCTTTTCAAATTCGAGAAGAACCCACAGTCCCCCCAAATACTTTAGTTTGACGTCTGTAAATCCTTCATCATATAAAATAACCTGGAGATTAGGAATGGAGCTAGCATCTATGACTCTTCCCATGGCGTGTTTGGAGAAGTCCTTTTCGACAATACAATTCTCGTCTAGAACCAGAGCAGGTGAAGCTGAAATCAAGGATCCTGGATTAACCACTGGGGATGCGCCATTGACCGCATTCGCATAGGAGCGACTAGAATCATTAGACTTTCTGTAACCCATACCGCCACGACCTTTTTCAAAGTTATTTGGATTGCCATTTGAAGGCTTAGGGACAGGTTTATGAGGTCTTTCAAACCGAACCTTGTTAGCAAATAGGTGATGGCGGCCAATCCAAATAGTACACAGGTTCTGCACCAACCTATCAAGGTTGAAAACCTTAATGAATCGAACAAAAGCGAACCTTTTACCTGCTTGAGATTTCTTACGAGGCATAAAAACGTCAACCACCGTACCATACGAATTACATTCATTCCAAAGATCTCGAGAGGTGATGTTATCGGGGAAATTGGTAACAAAAATCGAATGTGAAATTATTTGGGTATGGTCTTCATAAGACGAATTTGATTTCTTCCTTCTGACATCGACCCAATCAGTATCCCCCATTGATTGAGATAAGATTTAGATTGAATGGAGCTCAATAAAGGAAAAACGACAATCGAGAGAAAAAAAAATGACAATGGAGATGAGGAAAAATGGAAGGGAAGGAAACGGAAACGGGGCTAGGGAACGATTAAACGGAGTTTAAGGGTGGTGGCGGCAGTCGCCATTGCTTTAATCCCTAAGATAGATTATAATCAACAAATAAGGATGCTTTATGTGGATGCTTTATACAGATGCTTTAATTGTGACAGAATT
>BQNB010159699.1:3704-14884 GCA_026074375.1 Tanacetum coccineum | reverse complement strand
TATGGCTGTTTTACTGAAACCCTTTTCGTCACACAAAAAAAATTTCGTTCGGTCCAAAAAAAATTTCTCGTTCGATCAATAGTTCCGCTCGTTCGATCGCTTGTTCGAGTCCGCTAGTTCGATCGCTTGTTCGGTCCGCTAGTTCGATCGCTTGTTCGAGTCCGCTAGTTCGATCGCTTGTTCGGTCCGCTAGTTCGATCGCTTGTTCGAGTCCGCTAGTTCGATCGCTTGTTCGAGTCCGCTCGTTCGATCGCTGCGATTTTCCACTCGTTCGATCCTTGCGATTTGTCACTCGTTCGATCGTGACGTTTTTCGCTCGTTCGATCGTTCTTCACGAAAATTTCCGCTCTTTTTTTTTCACTCGTTCGATGCCAACTTTTTGCAACACCCAAAATGAGCCACGAAATATAAATGCTTACCGAGTGCCACAAATAACCCAACGAAACTGCCGAATCCGTATAAGCTTATCACAACAAAAAAAAACCACGAAATCCACCCGAGGCGATTGATACCAAATGTCGGAACCCGTTTAAATGCTTCACTTCATAACACACAACACGAATCCAAGAAAAGAGAGAGAGAGAGAATCGTGTAGAGAGAGAGAGAGAGATTTTAGAGAGAAATGAGATGGAAAAAGAAATTTAGATATTATGAAAAGATTATGAGATAGATATTTTCTAAATAAGAAAATATCTATATATATTTAGATATTTAGAAAATATCTAAATATATATATACCCCTACACATTTAATGTGACGCGCGGGATATTTAACTAGGACCCGGGCTCGGGTTTTGCTTGGGATTAATCCCAAAACCTATACAATATTAGATTATCTATCGAGCCCGATTCCCGATATTATTCTGTTACAACATTAACTAATTAAAGACCGAAGCTCCATCGTAGAGTGACCGAGCTTCCTTGTTCGACTCAATAAATTGAGGCTAACAGTCGACAACATTAATTTATTTAGTCTTAGTTCAAATTTATACTTAAATTCTTTAAAAAGAAGTTTTCTCTATATATCGTGGTAAAAAAATAATGATTAGTAGTAATTATAAACTGTGGGCTGATAAAAGTTTGCTGCATCTTGCCGGCTCACAACCGATGTTACAGCCTTCTAAAGAAGGCCCATAGTGAGAATAATAATCTGAGGCTGATAAAAGTTTAATGCATCTTGCCGGCTCACAACCGATGTTGCAGCCTTCTAAAAGGTCGAGGATTACCTTTGTTAAAAGTATAATTACGATAAGTGTGATATATGTGATTTAATAAATATCAGGAAAATCTCTTTTGGTTAAATTCAAATATGATTTTGAACTAAGACTAATTCATTTTAAGATTGTGGTTTTTCTAAAATGAATTGTTTTATTAACGGGAAGCCTAATAATTTTTGAAACCGAAGGTTCGTGAGTTCCGATACTATTCTCTGTGGGGTGTCAAAAGCCTGGTCACCTAAGCCAGTCTCGACTGGGATGTGCCGAGAAGAAAGTCGCTACATGGAATTATCTCGCCTTCAAAATCATAATTCTTGGGTGGAACGTAAAGCAATAGAAATATTGAAATTTTGTTAAAAAGGTTGATCCATGGTTGAAATTCGAAATAAGCACACTAAGATAATATATAATAATTGTCGGGAGTGAAAAGTTTATAAATTTCAAATATGAGTAGTGTTGGCATCTTAACTTATATTTAACGGTGATTTCATTTTTGAGCTTGGTTTGAGATAAGTGAAAAGTTGAGGACGGTGAATTTATCCTTTTTGGGCATTTTAGGATTGAAATGCATCTTATTCCGTGACCCTAAAGTTATGAAATGATGAAAGTCCAAAAATTCTAGTTAGTTTCTTAAAAAGAAAAGTATAAAAAAATGAGAAAAAGGGAAAATACAAAAATATGTATGGTAATAAGTGTGAATATTTAAAAATGGTCAAAACTACTTTTCAAGGTAATTAGTCGAGGGGATTGAGATTCTTGGTTTTCTAAGTGTTTACTTATAGCATTGCGTGAGGACACGACAACAGTTTAGTATGGGGGATTTTGGTATGTGCTTAATTACACATACCTTTGACCTAATTAAACGAGCTAAAATGACCAATAATGACCAAAAACGGACATTAAATTGCCAAAAATGTGTTTGTTTTGCTTTGTGTACTGTGCAGGTAATGGATATTCAAAAAAGGACAAAAACAAAGCCAAAACTGACAAAACAGAGCACGGGATTATATATCAAAGCTGAAGACATGTGCATCTTAAATAGGCCAACCCGCACCCAAGTTAATGGGCCGCGTCAGCCCAGTAAGCTTATATATCAAACCAAAATCCCAACAAATACTAAACCATAATACCATTAAATATGTTTGCACTGTTTTTAGTCCATGGGGTTTTCAACCGGTAGTTCCTATAAGGGTTTACAAACGGTTAGTTCCTAAAACCTAACAAACTTCCCTAACCACCCGTTAACCTCCAAAACAATTTATAACAAACAAATCCCGCAAATCCCCCAAACACTATTCACCCGTCTCTTTCCCTCTTTTTCTCTGCAACTAGACAAAGCCCATTTAACCCCACCCCCCAGAAGAGGATAAGCCACGATGGCAATCCTATGAAGGATTATTGGACAAAATCAATCAAGGGTTGCTATGAGAGATCAAAGAAGCACAAGTGGAAATCGAAGGCTAAGATTAAAGGCTTGGAGAGGACTCTCCTAGAAGAAACACAAGCTAAAAGACCTAGAAGCTTCTCCTTCGGCTATAAATAGAGACTAGTTCAGCCATTAGGGCATTAAGTTTTTATCCAAGTTTTTAAAGTAGTTTTTCTAAGTTTTTATAAAGTCTTTTTATGTATGTTATTGTACTTTTTAGCTTATTGTACTTTCTTTTAAAGCCTTGTACTCAGATTTTTTAGTTCAATAAATTTATGTTTTTATGTTAAATTCTGTTTTTAAGTTAATGCAATTTATGTTTTAAAAATGTTTGTTAAGCTAATATAAGCTCTGTTCTCTCTTACTTAAATTGTTTAACTTAATCTATATAAACTTCTTCATAGTTTATATAGTTTAAGTCATTTTTACTCAAGATCATTAAAAAGCTATTGCGGAAGATAAGCTAAAAAAGGGAAGGGCTTATGGGTTTTACCAGCTTATCTATGATGAAGCTGAGCTTTTAATCACTCCTGAGACTTATTTTCCCTGTGTTTAGAGCAAAGGGCAATGGTAACGCTTCTCCTTCCTCCATTTTAGCTTAAATCTGTCTTAATTGTCTTTTAGTTAGTGCTTATTTACTATTTAGAACTCCTTATTTATGCTTATTTTTATTGTTTATTGTTTATTAATGCTTGCTTATTCTTTAAATCTTCTTTGTTCACGATTTTATATAAAACTGTCATTTATTAGCTTAAAACTGCTTAATCTTGTTTGCTTATTTTAAGTGCTTATCTTTGTGTTCTAATTGCTTATTTGTGCTTATTTAACCTTAGTCTTAATCTGTTTTTTGTTTTTATAAGTTTTCTAAGTCTGTTTTAAGTTTAAAATGAGTTTTACAAATTTAAAGGGGTGTTTGGCACAAGCAGTACTAACTTGAGTTAGTACTGTTTGATCACTTTTAGTCCTTAATTCAGTTTTGACAAGCTTTAATTTAGTCCTAAAGTCAGTTTTTACAAGTATTTAAAGTCCACAAATCAAGTTTAAGGTTTATTGTATACATGGTTTGAATCTGTGGAATTTTAGTTTGATGCATTTGCTTATTTGCTTAGATCTTGATTTATGGCATTTAGGTGTTGTTTTCATGCTTGTTATTGGTTCAAAATGCAGTTGAATGAGTTAGTATTAGTGTGCCATGGGCATGTTGTTTTTAAGTCAAAATTCTACCTAAGTTCTTAAGTCTAATTTTCAAAGTTCCAAAAGCCAGTTTTCATTAGCATTTTTAGATGTGATTAAGATTGTTTTAGGGTCTGATATTGATAAAATAAGCTCATTAGACATCAAGCTTGATCTGTTTTTAGTTTTTGAGTTTAACATTAACTTTTACTAGCTTAAAAATAAGGCTGCAAATTGCCTTTTTTAAACTTCAACAAAAGCGAAAAAGATATTAGTTAATCTGTCACTTTTTCAAGTCCTTTTTTAGCTTATTTCTAAGCCAATTTTCTTAAATCTAGATTTTATGTCTTCCTTGGATGTTAAGCTCAATCTGTTTTTAATCCTTACCTATTTCCAAGTGCTTATTTTGTTTTAATCTTAAATTAAATTTGGTCATTTTTTCTTTCAAAACTGTTTGTGTAAGCCCATTTTCCTTTTAGCTTTTGAGAGCTTTTGAGCTCAAATTGTTAGTTGATTTCTACTCACATTTGCTTATTAGGACTAAGTAGTTAGTTGTTCTCAGCTTATTAGCCTTTTATTTGCTTATTGAGTCTTAAATATCGTAACAGTTTTGCTTAAAAAGTCTTATAATAAGTTTTTGTCATTCTGTCACTTTAAGCTAAGCGTTTTATTCTAGCTTATAAGATGGGGGGTAAATTTAGAAAAAAAGCCACTTTCATTAAAGTTGCTTATTTTTATGTTAAAAAGCTTTTTAAAAAATAAATTTTGCAAAATAAAAATGTTAAGCCGTATAGGGAAGTCTCAGGCTTAAACCCGGGACCTCAACCTTAATTGGCTAACATTTTAACACACACTCCCACTACCCCTCCCGGGGTCTTTTTTTCGTTTATATTTGTTTAAATTAAAAATTAATACTTAATTTATCCAGTTTTAGCTTATAGTTTATTAACTTAATTAACTCTAATTGCTTCACAGCTAGCTTTGCAGGTTATATTTTTCATAGATTCTCCATAGGCTAAAGTATTTTCTGTAAATTTTCTAGATTTTTATAAATTAGTTTACTATTTTTAATATTTTATTTAGAGTAAATATGTTTTTAATTCATAAAAAATTAAATAAAAGTAAAAAAAAATATAATTCTTTTTTTCTAAAATTATTTTTAATCATTTAGGTCCTTTAAACATTAAATTCATTTTTAGGATTAAAATTTGGTAATTTAGGTTTTGAAGGCTCGGGTTTAGGATCCCGTTATCGTTTTCATGTCTTAACCTTAATTGCTTTCGTTTTTAGTTTGCCTTTATTTGTTTTTTGCATTTCATTAGTAGAAATAGAATCCAAATCAAAATCATTGAATCATTCAAACACGCGATCACGAACTTAATCACGATTCTCAATTCACGCCTCGTTGGGACCACGACCCGGGAAGGTTTTGGATTTTACTTTGGTTAAAAGTAATTTTACTCACTCCTCTTATTATTTGATAATTTTAGTTATATACTATATATGTATTAACAATTATTTATATGTATAATTAAAAGTTGTAATCAGAGACAATTGCTTGAGGTGAGTTCTCGTCGCCTCAAAAATTTTAAATCTTTTTCGTTGGGGGAAAATGATACTCAAATGTGTTTTGAACTGTTTTCTGAACTGTGCAAAAGGTGGTTTTGTTTTTGGGATAAATTTGTATGCTTATGACTGCTATGTGAATATATGTAATGTGATTTTACTTGCATGTACTATGTTTGGCATGGCAAGGGTTGTGGTCCTGCCCTAATATAGTGCTCCAGGTGGTAGGCCCTTTAGGTGTGTAAGTGACATATCAAGTTGCCTCTAAAAACATGGTATAATCTGGTTTTGGTGACTTAGCGGGGATGCTAGAGGTCATCGTAGCAATGTTTAGCGGGATGCTAAGTCCCATGGGTTTTTGCTTATATTCACTGTCATATAGCACTATTTCCACAGGTTTAAAATGATTGGCACATCAACTGGGTTTTGAGTCAAACCTACGAGATCACCAAGATTATTGTTGACGTTTTTAAGTATCATTTTAATGTGAAGTAAATGATCGTTAAGGTTATGGTGCATGTAGCGTACTTTTAGAGAATCCCGTAGGAATCTTGTTTGAGAAGTCTTGCATTTGATGTTTGTTATGGATTTGATTTTCTTGAAGATTAAGGTTTAAGATTATGTGGACCCCTACGTGGGCTTATGATGCTAATAATTGGCGACTATATGTTGTGTTCTTGATTTGGGACATCACTCAAGGTTGTATTGAGGTTGATGGTCATCATGAAACTTTTTATTTATGCACTTACAATTTCTCTATTTGTATCTCTTGTGTTATGATTGATCATTATGTTGCATTCTTGTGTTTCCGCCTACGACAGTGTGTGACAAAATAGTAATCAGAGCCAAGGTTATAGAGAACTAGGTGATTTGGCCTAGACTATAACCTTGGAACGTGCATATAGTTGCGTCGTAGGATCTATGTGCGTGGTGTTTCGCTTATACGTGCTTATGTGGTTATAAGGTAGATGGTACTAGTTAATTTATTCATAGAAATGTGTGAGCCTAATACTAAGTACCAATGGGAAAGGATACGGGTACAAATGCGGTGGCCAGCGTAATTATAAATGTATCAGGACTCACACATATTTAGTATTATCGTTCGCACAAATCGGTGTAGACACCTTAGGACCGTAATAGGCGTAGTATAGTGTATTAAGTTATCCTATACGTGTTGACCGTCCCGTCTACTTAACGTTTCCCATGTTCTCCCTCGTATAGATAATACCCGCCTGAATGAAGACGACCTATAAGTGCATGTCGCCTGCTGCCGCAATCACGGGAGGGGGACGGTAGAGCGAGCCGATTGAGGTTATGGTAGGACTTGAGGTCATTCTAGTGATCAAGGTGATGGTAGGATTGATGGTCAAGGTGGCCAAGTAGGTGGTCAGGATAGTAAGGTGAATGATGGTGTTAACGGAGTCCCCGACTTCTCCACCATCATTGCACAGCAGTTGCAGAATTTACTTCCTACTATTGTAGCCCAAGTAGGCGACCAAGGTAGAGGTCAAGGAAATGGTAGGAATCAAAACGGCGATGCCGTCAATGACAACATCCGGGGTGATGTTAGTAAGGGTTGTACCTATAAGGATTTTTTAGCTTGTAATCTGAAAGAGTTTGATGGTAAGGGAGGTGCTATAGTGTATACCCGTTGGATGAGAAGATCGAGTCAGTTCAGGATATGAGTGGGTGTAAGGATAGTCAGAAGGTAAAGTACACTACTGGTTCATTTGTTGGTAAGCGCCTCACATGGTGAAACTTCCTCCAATCCAACGACAAGGGTCAGGAAGGACCCTGTAATGTATGTCACCTGGGAAGACTTTAAGATTTTGACTAAGGAGGAATTTTGTTTGAGTAATGAGATGCAAAAGTTGGAAACTGAGTTGTGGAATCACGCCATGGTCGGGGTTGGTCATGCTGCGTATACTAATAGGTTTCATGAGTTGGTTAGGTTAGTTCCTCACTTATTAACCCCTAAAGGTAAGAGGATTAAAACAAATGTGTATGGCCTTTTATGTGCTGTCATTGTATGGTATATTTAAGATGATTCACGTTTAAATTTATATTTTACCGACTAAACCAAAAACAACACTTTAACGGGTAGTGTACCCGATCGGTAGTTAGTTCGTGGTAAGTAGGAGTGTCAAACACTTCCAAGCGGGTTAAATCTATCAATTTTAATTAATATATTGGTTATCAAGTCTATGTTAAATTCTATTCTAATCTAAACCTAAGTTTAAACCTATGTCAGTCTAAATCCTATTTCTAACAGGAAAAGGGGTTTTCAGCCTAAGAGACCTGCATACAGTTTTTGGTTGGTGTCTACAATTAATTCAAGGCACTGTTACCCATGCAAGCTAATTGACAAAAGATGAAAGAGCGGATCGAAGCCTTTATATAAAAAATAGTATTTACCATTATTAATCTAATTAGAAATGATGGTTTGTTTATTAGGTGTAACATGATTTCTTGCTCTCGAGGGTGCATATCAGTCTTAAGACTTAGGCGTTACATCATCCTAAGACCCTAGACACATTAATTTCTGTCACAATGAAAGCATCCGATAAAGCAATCCTTATTTGCTGATTATAATCCTATCTTAGGGATTAAGGCAATGGTGATCTTGTAAACGCCTAACTCATAAGACTTAAACCCACTTACCGCTTAATGGCAATCAAAACCACTATAGTTCCACTTTGTCCAGCTATCCAAAAGGATTAGAACGTTTACTTGTTTGAGATATCTATTCAACCTGCTAGTCAACACGATCAATCTAAACCATTGGGCAATATATAATTTAACAAGTTTAAAGCACGAAGCGTATCCTAGACACAAACTTAGAAGGACAATATTTGTGTAACTATTATTCTAGATGTAAAAATTACTATATGGAGAGCTATCCCGAACTCTAGATCTACTTGGTCCGCTTCACTAGATCAAGTTGAATGATAGGTCGCATACAAAAGCGCGTAAACAAGTATACATTGATAAACATAAACAATCACTTAACGATAAATCAAGAAATCAAGATAAACAAATACCAAACATTCAAATCTTCATAATAATGGCTAATACCCAAAAGTATTAGCCTTCAAACGTCATAATAAATACAAGAGCAATTATTTAGCCAAGGTAAACTAACCGAGTTAATGAATGATACCAAAAACTGAACGATTACTAAAGTATATGGAATTACACGTTGTCTCCTATGGAATTGAATACGTTGCTCGACCTCTTCTGCTCTTTTTCTCCTTTGAAAATTGACTTTTGTGGTTTAGGTATTGAGAATATGATTTAGCACACTTAAAACTCATTTTTGAGTTTTCTATTTATAAGGTCTGGAAGTCAGTTGGATAAAGTGTATCCAAGTGTTAGATACGGCGTATTGGGGATTTCTTGGAGTATGGACCACGTTTTATATCTTCCAGAATATTATATTAATTCCATATCTTGAATACGGCGTATTGAGTCCTCTGGATACGGGTATTGATCTTATTCTTGTGTGGTCTTTGGTGAGTGCAGGCATGGATACGCTGTATCTTCCTTGATGGATACGGCGTATTGGTCTTCAAAATAGTAATCTTCAAAATATCTTCATTTATGCTCTAGAATGCGCGCCTTTAGCTAACTTTCACCAATAACTCCATAATTACTGCAATTCTTAAATATAAGCAATTAAGTAATAATTCTTTGAAATAACTATACAAAATGGGTTAATATCATGGGATAAATGATGCTATAAAATAGATGTTATTTGATGTCATCAGCCTTGCTCCACAAATTCGAGGAATGGTGGCAACAACGGAGCCAAACAATAATTCAGAAGGCTGTGCAGAAGGCTGAAACACTGCCAGATGAGGCCGTTAGGAATGGATCACTAAAAAAGAACCCTGAGAAGATAGGGAATAGTGGAGAGTCTAGTAGAGATAGGAATGCGAGAGATGAGAACAAGAGGACTAGGACTGAAATGCTTTTGCTACAACCACTAAACCGGTGAGGAGAGAGCACACTGCACAATTCCTAAGTGTGTAAGTTGTAACCTACACCACCCATCTGAGATACCTTGTAGGGCTTGCTTTTACTGTGGCCGTATTGGACATATGGCAAAGGACTGTAGAGTGGCTCCTAGGATGGTGAACCCGTTGAATGTTAAGAACCTAACTGCTGCTCCTGGAGCATGTTATGAGTGTGGAGGAACCGATCATTTTAAGGCAGCATGTACTAGGTTGAACCAAGCACCAAGGCCAGAGGGAAACCGACCAAACCAAGCTTTAGCTAATGATGGGGGTCAGGGTCGTGGGAACAACGGTAATGAAGCACGTAGGAGGGCATTTATGTTGGGAGCAGAGGAGGCTTGTCAGGACCCGAACATCGTGACGGGTACATTCACTCTAAACAATCATTTTGCTACAACGTTATTTGACTCTGGTGCCGACTATAGCTTTGTTTCCACTACTTTTATACATCTGTTAGGCATAGAGCCCAATGACTTAGGATTCAGTTATGAGATTAAGATAGCTAGTGGAGATAGATAAGGTTATTAAGGGTTGTGAACTAGAGATAGAAGGGCATACCTTCGATATTGATCTAATACCTTTTGGAAGCGGGAGTTTTGATGTAATAATAGGAATGGACTGGTTGTCCAGACACAAGGCTGAGATCATTTTCCATGAGAAGGTAGTTAGAATCCCACTACGGAATGGCATGGTACTTAGAGTCTTGGGTGAGAGACCCGAAGAGAAGGTGAGGCACCTTAGGGGTGCAAGGGCTAAAGAACAGAAACTAAGGGATTTTGTCGTGGTTAGAAACTTTCCCGAGGTATTTCCGGATGATTTGACAGGATTACCACCTAATTGAGAAATCGAGTTTCGTATCGATCTAATCCCTGGAGCACTACCGGTCGTAAAGTCTCCCTATCGTTTGGCACCTTCTAAAATGGAGGAGTTGTCGGGTCAACTCAAAGAACTCCAGGACAAGGGTTTCATTCGACCAAGCTCGTCGCCTTAGGGAGCACCGGTATTATTTGTTAAGAAGAAGGATAGATCCTTTAGAATGTGTATTGATTATAGAGAGTTGAACAAGTTGACCATTAAGAACCGTTATCCACTCCCTAGGATAGACGACTTGTTCGATCAACTTCAAGGATCACAATACTTCTCTAAGATAGATCTTAGATCCAGATACCATCAGCTGAGAGTGCATGAGGATGACATTCCAAAGACTGCGTTTAGAACTCGTTATGGACATTTCGAGTTCACGGTAATGCCCTTTGGTCTGACGAATGCACCAGCTGTATTCATGGACTTGATGAACAGAGTGTGTAGACCCTATCTAGACAAGTTTGCAATAATGTTCATAGATGATATCTTGATCTATTCTAAGACCCGAGAAGAGCATGAGGTGCATCTAGGGTTAGTTTTGGAGCTACTCAAGAAGGAGAAATTGTATGCTAAGTTCTCTAAGAGTGAATTTTAGTTGCAAGAAGTACAGTTTCTTGGACATGTGATCAATGGTGATGGGATTCATGTAGACCCTAGTAAGATTGAAGCAGTTAAGAATTAAGAAGCCCCTAGAACTCCGTCCGAAGTTCGTTCATTTTTATGCTTGGCGTTGTACTATTGTAGATTTATTGAGAACTTTTCTAAGATAGCTAAGTCGCTTACTGTCTTGACTCAGAAAAGTAAGACCTTTGATTGGGGTGAGGAACAGGAAAGGGAATTTCAGACTTTGAAGGATAAGTTGTGTATTGCACCCGTTCTAGCTCTCCCCGATGGACCAGAAGATTTTATGATGTACTGT
>BQNB010159698.1:0-14884 GCA_026074375.1 Tanacetum coccineum | reverse complement strand
ATTGTAACTTTTAAATTGATGGAATTAGGGTTTCATAAAAATACAGTAAACATGTTGGTAAGATCATCTAGAATCATTTAGGGTACAACTATTAGCGTATGGATGTGTTTGGTTAGGGTTAAGTGTTGTTAAAATCGGAATTAAAACTGGGCAGATTTTTAGGTCAACTTGTAAGTGTCATAACTTGGTCATACGGAAAGCTTTTAATGATTTTATTGAGCCTAAAATTAACTACATAGAGTCTACTTTTTAACAAAATTGGTTTCATAAATTTTTACTAAGTGGAGATTATAACACCTCGTGTTTTAGGTCATTGTACGACATCATGTAATTCACAATTTATTTTTAGGGTTTTACGCATTTGCTCTTAAATCGGAATTAAAATTAGGCAGATTTTTAGGTCAATTTGTAAGTGTCATAACTTGGTCATACGGAAAGCTTTTAATGATTTTTTTGAGCCTTAAATTAACTACAGAAAGTCTACTTTTTAACAATATTAGTTTCGTGAATTTTCAGTAAGTGGAATTTAGTCAAATTAATTTTACAAAATTCGTTGTGGAATTTGAGTTTTCAGGTCAGTTTTGTATTGTGTTTGTGAGCTCACGAATCATATCAAAATGTCATTTTAATTGGGGTTGCTACTGTAGTAAGTTCATGATGTGTTTGATTTTACAGAATTTTTTAGATTTTTATAAAAGGTTTAAGTTGGTCTGGTCAAGCCATACTTTTGGGAGGTTGAATCAGATCCATTTTTGGACACTTTATGTTGTTTGATTTTTAGAAAATAGTAAAGCTTATTAAATAGTTATGGGAAAAATAGAGTAATGCTATAACATGTTGAATTATAGAATATGAAGTATGAGAATTTATTAAGGTCATTTAGTATATAAAAAAATTCATCAAGTAACTAATAAAATCAGCCAAAAACAGGAAAGCTTGAAGGAAAGGATAGAAGGTGTTTAGAGTATAGTTAAGACATGGGTAGTATGGTGTAATGTTTTTAAGCATAGTATAGACATTAGAAGTCCTTCAATTATAAGGTTACTTGAGCTAGGGTTGTAAAGCCTTGATCATGAATAACCGTTAATCGTACTGTGTAGATTTTTGGCTTGGAATTTACATGCGAGTACGTAAAGCTTGAGGTGAGTATTCATAACCCCTTTTTCTATATTTTTCTTGGGGGTGAAAATGATACTAAAATTGGTTTTGAATTGTTTTAATAGATGTGATAAATGTTTTTAGATATTTTTGGACATTACTTGGTATTATAACTTATGTGTTGTGAGTTTATAGATCGAAGGGGTATGCCTACCCAATATTGGATGAGATTATGAATCGGAGGGGTACACCTACCCATATGATGTGTATAAGTTGTTGTTTCTTTAAGGTGAGCTTGGTTTGATGCCAGTGCTAATCTAAGCCTAAGCGTGTACTTTATGTGATGATGCCTATCTTGTTATGCCTCGCGATTCCGCCTTGGCGGGGTGTGACAGATTGGTATTAGAGCCATTGGTTATAGAGAAGTAGGTGGTTTGACCTAGACTATAACCTAGGAGTCCTTCATATAGTTGCATAATAGGAACTATGTGTGCTATAGTTCATATACTTTCCATTTTCTTTCTTTTCTTTGAGTTTTATCTCGACCTACGAGCTACTTGATATCTGAAGATCCAAAAGAGGAGCCAATTGAGGAGGAGCCTCTTAAGGAACCAAAGGAGGGTAGTTAGAGAAGTCGCAGGAAGAGGCCGACTCAGATCTCTTGTCGGATGCTCGTAGCAAGCCTGGTCTCGCGAAGTGGGGTGACTCTTACGAAAGCAAAGTCAAACCCAAGTGAGGCCCAACATAAGTTTATCCCTTCTTTTACCTCGACACGTTGCTATCGATGATTTCTTTCGGATATTACGTATTTTTTTGGCACTTCGAGACCTTCGTTTTATTTCTATCATTTTTGATTTTATCTTCATATAAATAAATATTGTTTTGATGGAGCATCATTTTTTTGGAGTCGCGTAAGATGTGCAATGTGGTATATGTATATATATGTATGTTATCATTCAGATGTGTAGTCTTGGAAGTAAGTACACGTGTAAAAGGATGCAATTATAATTATGGGTGGCCAACATAATTATAAAGGCATCACACACATAGACTTGTGACCATGATTTCATTGATCAATGTTTGTTTATAAGGTGGTAGTGTAAGATGTGATATGTGCCTTCATGATAAGGATAATTGTATAGTTAGGGAATTCTTCTCTTAACTGATGTGCGATTATGCTATGCTCAGTTGCGTAGTCAGTAAGTTTTCCCTTCTTGTCTAACGTTTCCGGATACCAGTTATTACTACTATTATGATTATTGAGTTGTTCGTTTTCTCGATTATTCGTTCAGAGATCTTACTCTCATTTTAGCATTTCTTGTTCGTACCATGTTTGTACGGATGTTTTATCGTTCCCATTCAGCGTCTTGATATATATTGGTTGTTCAGATCTTATGCTTTTGGTTATTGGTACATTTCATTGGTTCTTTCCTTGCATTGATTTTTTTTGTATGGATATCTGATTTTTCTTTCAAGCACTAATTGTTCATAACATATTAGTGTGCATTTTTACTCTCGTGTTTTTCACATCCTTTGGTTTTCCTAACATGTTTGAGACATGTTGGTACTGATGCTTTTCTATGGTTGTTCTTTTGATCGTTAGTACGGATGAGTCTTTACGTTCTTCTTTTGGTTCGTAATGTTTTTGCATGAATTTCACTTGTACGTGTTCGTTTGACTTTTATTCTGAATATGTTAGCCCTAAAATATGGTGACTAATCCGGAATTACATTTATCATTTATAGTCGTGTCGGGTTAGTTTAGCTAATCAAGCCCAGGATAAAAAATACCCCCTCCATACTTCCATGGAGGGGTAGAAGTTCACACTTGTAAAAGTGTGTGTGTGTGTGTGTGTGTTTTCTCTTTTCTCTCTAGCACACATACAACTTCTCATATCTCTTATCTTTTCTCTCTAATAACATGGATTAATTTCTTTTCCATTTTACCATACCTCCGGATCTTGTGTTATAAGGGTGAATCTATTCTTAACAATTGGCACCAGAGCACAGGGGGAATCCGTGTTGTTTAACTACTGATTATGTGGTGAATAAGCTCAAAAATTTGTGGCTTATTTTAAAGAAAAAAGGCCACGGCTCCAATTTTTTTTTTTGGCTTATTTGGTTGTTAATCTTGTTCTTTCCTTGATCTACATGTTAAATAGGTTAGATTGTTACCATTCAAAGTGATTCATAAGCATCTAGATTGAATTTTAAGCTTAAAATGGGTTGACCTTTTATGTGTTCTAAGTGGAGGTTTGGCTCGAGTTTGATGATTCACGAAGATATGGTTGTTATTTCGTGTTTTATTCTCTTCTAATCACTTAGTATTAAGCCCCTATAGCTTATTTAAGAAGTGAAATAGCTTATTTGGCTGATTTTGCTTATTTCGTTCTTGATGTTCTTCATGGAGGCTTGAATAAAAAATCATTTTCTTGGTGGCGGTTTGACAAAAAGAGGGGACAAGATCCGTGTTTTAAGGAAAAAGTAGCTGGCGGTTTGACCAGGTCAAAGGCGGTTTGATTATAATAATTAATTTTATTAGCCGGCGGTTTGCCAAAGGTCACGGCGGTTTGCTTATATATGAAGGTGGGTTGCCTGAAGGTGGGTTGCTTGAAGGTGGGTTGCCTGAAGGTGGGTTGCTTGAAGGTGGGTTGCCTGAAGGCGGGTTGCCTGGAGGCGGGTTGCCAAAATAGGTGGCGGTTTGACCACAAAACAGGTGGCGGTTTGACCAAAAAGAAGAGGGTATTTTCCTTATTTTTGGCAGCGGTTTGGCTTACTATTGGAGGCGATTTGCTTAACTTTTCACATTAACAAATCTCGTTTCCATGGACTTTTAATGACACAAGTTAAACCTTAACAAACCATTAACCTAAACCATCCACAAGGACTTATAAAACACCATAATCAACCATAACAACACACCACACAAACAACAACACTTAATCCCAAAATGATCCTAAAAAGATTCACTTAAACGACAAAACGGCTAGAGATTCGGATTACGATGACATGTGATCATGGAGTTGATTTGGTATCTATTATTTGCGATTAAAGTTGAATTTCATAGAGGCGTCTACTTATTTCATCATTGAGACTTTCTTCTATTTTCTATCGATTGATGACTTGCTTGAACGTATACAGTTATGATTAAGACTTTGATTATCTAGTTTCTAGAAGTCAAAGGGTGGTTGGATGAAGACCTGGATAACTATCACTTAAAGGAGTTACATTGTAGTACTCAGTGTCACACGCAGATGTCGATGTGGATAATTTCAAGAGGTGTTGTACTTCTTATACTTTTGATGTTGGGTATAAGGTACTTAGAGATTTTCTTCTGCACCGTTCTTCAATCAAAAATAGTGCAAGATTCAGTAATAAATTTGGGGGATTTTACTTCAGTTTTAAGTTTGATATATCGGGTTTACTTTACCAAGTAATCACGAAACTAGCCTACAGAATACGAGGTTGGTAAGTTAGCTAGAGAGTATAAAGGTTGAGATGTAATCAGCACTTCTCACGGGTATTTTTGTTCTATTCTAAGACAAAGATACTTCACAGTCTAAGCAAAATATTCAAAGTTCTTCGATGACATTCATTCACAAGACCTTGATTATACCAAGTGTTCTTGATTCTTGCTTCAACTCCTTTATGGTTTGTGAAGTCAAGAGGGTAATGATTCTTTTGTATATCAAGATTTGTGCTTAGGACAAGAACTTCTCGAGTATATAGACGTACACGATAATGATGCTTCCGAGAGTTCGCAACCATCATAGGGGGAAATGTGTACATTCGGGACTTAATTGACTTTGATGTTACCATGTCAACTTCAAGGGGGAAGTAGTGTATACTACTTCACTTAGAATAGTTTGTGAAGTATTCTGCAAACGTGAGAAGAACAGTTGCTGATTTCTCGCATGCACCCCCCAAATGAATATTCACCAAACCCTAATGATAAGAAGCACTGCTCGTTGGTATGGTTTGACTTCTACAAAATTCCGCTGTGCACTTTGATGATAAGTAGAAGATTGTTCAAGCTACATCAATGTTTCAAAATCTGCTCAAGATAGGGATGTTGGTTTGGGGGGAAGCTGATTCAGAAACTTTGCCAAAAAGGAGTCTATGAAGAAAGCTTTTTAAGACATGCTGCATTAATTAGGGGAAGTTAATCCAACTCATGCGTACTACAATGGTTCCTGTACAAGTAAAGACACTGAAGATCTAAGTTGGAGTACAAGTTTCAAGACCAGGAGAACTCAGAAGACATCTTCAGCTCTGGAAGCGCTTTGGAAGACTTTATTTGTGTTGTATTTGTACATGATAGGAACATTGTAAGTAATTCCGTATGTCCACATATTGGGGGAAGATTGTTAGCCCTAAATATAGTGACTAATCCGAACATTTATCATTTATAGTCGTGTCGGGTTAGTTTAGCTAGTCAAGCCCGGGACTATAAATACCCCCTCCATACTTCCATGGAGGGGTAGAAGTTCACACTTGTAAAAGTGTGTGTGTGTATGTTTTTCTCTTTTCTCTCTAGCACACATACAACTTCTCATATCTCTTATCTTTTCTCTCTAATAACATGGATCAATTTCTTTTCCATTTTACCATACCTCCGGATCAGTTGTTCTAAGAGGTGTTGAATCTAATGTTAACAGAATATATGGTTCCTTGTACTCTCTTTCGTCTTCAAATCATAGATTTGTGTTAGAGTCTTTATGGTATTTTGCAATCCCTTTTGGTATTACGATGTCCTTTGTTTAAGTAACATATTTTATATTGATGTCAAATTATGAAAATCCTTTTGAAATATATCTTGATGGTGTTTAGGAAAAACTATTTTTGAAAAGATTTTATGAATACGTTATGACAACACTTTTATAGAAATGTCTCTTTATTTTTTTTAGAAACTATGTTTACAATAATTTTTATGAAACAATATGATAATTGGTTAACTGTCACAACTATTTTTAAGATAATCTTTTCGGATAAGATATGATAATATTTTTATATGCTTGTTTTTGATAAATTTTATTTTTATAAAAAGTATGTTAAAGTGATTTATATGAGAAAAATGCGATACACCTTTTATATAACTATCTCTTTATTTTTTTAATTTTTTTATGAAAATCATGTTTAAAATGAGTTTTATAAAGATTATATTTAAGATGATTTTTATATTTAAAATGATTTTTTTATTTAAAACAACTTTCTTTATTGTTTTAGAATGATTTTTTTTATAAAAACAATATTTAGTTGGTTCTTCCGAGAAAGTCGATTATTGGTATAAGAATTCTATCTTTCTCATTTATCAATCTTGATACGCATCGTTATTCGATATGTGTTCCTTTCGTCTTGGTACGCTTTGTTGACTCTTTTGTTTGTGTTTCCTATCGGTATAGATATTCTATCCTTTCTTTTAACGATTCTTATGACATTCGATTCACATCTATTCGCATCTGTGAAATCCCTTATATATTTTTTCTAGCCTTTGATTCGATATTCGTTTGCTACCCTATTCAATAGTTCGTAACCCTTAGAATTGGTTTGATATACGTTTTATTCGACCGAGTCACTCTCCGTGGGGAGCACCTGTATTGTTTGTTAAGAAGAAGGACGGTTCCTTTCAAATGTGCATAAACTATCGAGAGTTAAACAAGCTGACCATCAAGAACCGTTACCCTCTCCCTAGGGTCGACGACTTGTTCCACCAGTTGCAAGGCTCGCGTTATTTCTCTAAGATAGATCTTCGATCTGATTATCATCAGTTGAGAGTGCATGAAGAAGATATTCCAAAGACTACCTTTAAGATGCGGTATGGACATTTTGAGTTTACGGTTATGCCTTTTGGGTTAACCAATGCACCAGCGGTTTTCATAGACTTGATGAACCGGGTGTGCAAGCCGTATCTAGACAAGTTTGTCATTGTGTTTAGCGATGATATCTTGATCTACTCGAAGTCTAAGGAGGATCACGAGGTTTATCTGAAGCTAGTTCTGGAGCTGCTCAAGAAGGATAAGTTGTTTGCCAAGTTTTTTGAGTGTGAATTCTGGTTACAAGAAGTATGTTTTCTCAGACACGTAGTTAACAGCAATGATATTCACATAGACTCTAGTAAGATAGAAGCAATGAAGATTTGGAAAGTACCTAAGACGCCATCTAAGATACGATCATTTATGAGATTGGCAAGTTACTATCGGCGTTTCATCACAAATTTTTCTAAGATTGCTAAACCCCTTACTTCACCGACACAGAAGGATCAGAGGTACGAGTGAGGCGTGGAACAAGAGGAAGATTTTCAGACATTGAAGGAAAATTTGTCTAATACACCAATATTATCATTACTTGATGGATCAGAAGACTTTGTAGTTTACTGGGATGTATCAAGCCAAGGACTTAGATGTGTATTGATGCAAAGAGGCAAGGTGATTGCGTATGCATCTCGACAATTGAAGATTCTTGAAAAGAATTTTACCATACATGATTTGGAGCTGGGAGCAGTAGTCTTTGCGCTTTGGTTAGAGACATTGTTTGTACGGGACCAAAAGTGTTATCTACATGGAGCACAAGAGTTTACAGCATATATTTTACCAGAAGGAGTTAAATATGAGCCAAATAAGATGGATTGAGTTGTTTAGTGACTACGACTGTGAGATTCACTACCATCCAAGAAAGGCGAATGTAGTGGCTGATGCGTTGAGTAGGAAGGAGAGAGTGAAACCAAGACGATTACGCGCAATGTCCATGACTATTCCGTCAAGAGTTAAGGACAAGATATTGGCTACTCAAGGTGAGGCGTCCAAGGTAGAGAACGCGCCAGCAAAAATGATGTGTGGCCTGGACCAACAAATGGAAAAAAGGAAGATTGTGGTTTATAGTTTATGGATCGAATTTGGGTTCCATTGGTAGGAAGTGTAAGGACATTAATTATAGATAAGACTCATGCATCGAGGTACGCGGTACATCCGGGAGCGGATACGACGTACTATGACCTTAGAGATATGTATGGTGTCCATGTATAAAGAAGGATATTGCTACCTATGTTAGCAATTGTCTGACTTGTTCAAAGGTGAAGGCTAAAACATCAAAGACCTTCGGGTTTGTTGCAACAGCCAGAGATACCTGAGTGAAAATAAGATAGAATAACTATGGACTTTATTACAAGGTTGCCAAGATCAAGTAGTGGGTATAATACGAATTGGGTAATAGTCAATAGACTGACTAAGTCAACCCATTTTCTGGAAATATGTGAAGATTACAAGATGGAGAAGTTAGCAAGACTTTATATAGATAAGATAGTAGCAAGGCATGGAGTGCCCGTGTTAATCATCTCAGATCGTGATAGGAGATTTACTTCAAGGTTTTGGCAGACATTGTAGAAGGCCTTAGGAACACGTTTGGATATAAGTACGGCATATCATCCTTAAACAGATGGACAAAGTGAGCATACCATTCAGACTTTAGAGGATATGCACACAGCATGTGTGATTGATTTTGGTGGTAGTTGGGATACTCATTCATCTTTAGCCGAGTTTTCTTACAATAATAGTTATCATTCGAGTATACGATGTGCTCCATTTGAGGCATTGTATGGAAGGAGGTGTAGGTCGCGTGTTCTTTGGGCTGAAATTAGAGAAAGTTGGTTGATTGGACCAGAGTTGGTACAACAGACAACTGATAAGGTAGTATTGATTAAGGAAAGGCTTAAAGCGGCTAGAGATCGCGAAAAGAGTTATGTCGATAATAGAAGGAAGCCTTTGGAATTTGAAGTTGGTGATCAAGTATTGCTGAAGGTGTCACCTTGGAAAGGTATAGTGCATTTCAGAAAGAAAGGAAAGTTAGAACCTAGGTATGTAGGACCATTGAGATTCTGAAAAGGATAAGCCCTGTAGCTTATCATTTAAGATTGCCACAAGAGTTGAATGGTGTGCATGGCACGTTTCATGTGTCAAATCTGAAGAAGTGTTTGGCGGATGCAAATTTGCACGTGCCACTAGGAGAAGTTAAGATAGACAAAACTCTTCGTTTTGTTGATGAACCTGTAGAAATTATGGATCGTGAAGTTAATAAGTTGAAACGTAGTAGGATCTTGATTGTTAAAGTTTGTTGGAATTCTAAGCATGGACCTGAGTTTACTTGGGAACGAGAGGATTTTATGAAAGCTAATTTTATGAATAGATAAATATCCTAATTGCTTTGTTGATCGGTTTTATGAGGTCTAGTAGTTAAAATTTCAGGATGATATTGTACCTAAGGAGGGGCTACTGTGACAACCGTGAGTTACCGGAGGTTAGTTAAACAGTTAGTGTTAGATTATCTAGCTCTGTGTGTTAGTTTATGTGCTAAATCGTTTTTGTGTTATATGTTATGATGTTATATGTGTTATTATGTGTGTTTGTGATAGTAGAAAATAAATTATTTAGTCATTCATTTCGTTTGCGTGATTGGTGATTTTGAAAGTATATTGGTTTGTTATTTTAGTTAGTAAGTACAGGAATATGTATCGTTGAATTTTGAGTTAAGGGTTAATTAGTGATTATAATTTATAATTATTTAGGAATTTAATACTAAGAATTTTAATTAGGAAACAAATCTTTTGTTATTTATTAAATATTGTTATCAAATAACATAACCTCCAACCTAAAACCCTTTTGTTTCCTCTCTCTTGTGTGTGTTCGATCGGCTGAAAGAAGACACGGTTAAGAACATCAAAACAAAAATTCAGAATTTCTAGGGTGTTAGAATATGTGTTTCGTGATTAAAGGTTTTAAGGTTAGATCTTTAATATTTATTGTCTTTAATTTGATATATTATAACTTTTAAATTAATGGAATTAGAGTTTCATTAAAAATACAGAAAAATAGTTGGTAAGATCATCTAGAACTCATTAGGGTATAATATTAGGTATGGATGTGTTTGGTTATGGGTTTAAGTGTTGTAAAAATCGGAATTAAAAACTAGGCAGATTTTTAGGTCACTTGTAATAGTGTCACATCTCTGTCATACGAAGCTTTTAATGATTTTTTAGTCTAAAATTAACTACGAGAGTATACTTTCACAAAAATTGGTTTCGTGAATTTTAGTAGGGAGTTCAGTCAAATTAATTTTACAAGATTCGTTGTCGATTTTGAGTTTTCAGGTCAGATTTGTATTGTGTTTGTGAGATCAAGAACCATATCAAAATGTATCTTTAATTGAGGTTGCTACTGTAGTAAGTTCATGATGTGTATGATTTTACAGAATTTTTTTAGATTTTTATAAAAGGTTTAAGTATGTCTGGTCAAGCCATACTTTTGGGAGGTTGAATCAGATCCGTTTTTGGACACTTTGTGTTGTTGGATTTTTAGAAAATAGTAAAGCTTATTAAATAATTATAGGAAAAATAAAGTAATGCTATAACATGTTAAAATTATAGAATATGAAGTATGAGAATTTATTAAGGTCATTTAGTATTTATAAAAATTTGTTAAGTAACTATTAAAATCAGCCAAAAACGAGAATGCTTAAAGGGAAGGATAGAAGGTGTTTAGAGTAGTTAAGACATGGGTAGTATGGTGTAATGTTTATAAGCATAGTATATATATTAGAAGTCCATCAATTATAAGGTTACATTAGCTAGGGCTGTAAAGCCTTGATCATGAATAACCGTTAGTCGTATTATGTTGATTTTTGGCTTGGAATTTGCGTGCGAGTACGTAAAGCTTGAGGTGAGTATTCATAGCCCCTTTTTCTATGTTTTCCTTGGGGGTAAAAATGATACTAAAATTGGTTTTGAATTGTTTTAATAGATGTGATAAATGTTTTTAGATGTTTTTGGACATTACATGGTATTATAACATATGTGTTATGAGTTTATGGATCAGAGGGGTATGCCTACCCAATATTGGATAAGATTATGGATCAGAGGGGTACGCCTACCCATATGATTTGTATAAGTTATTGTTTCTTCTAGGTGAGCTTGGTTTGATGTCAGTGCTAATCTAAGCTTAAGCGTGTACTTGATGTGATGATTAGTTGTTTGCATATGTGTATAATATTCTTGAATGTCCTAATGTTTCGAATCGCAGCAAATGTAAGTGTTTTCCTTTAAACCTATGAATCTCACCAATATTATGTTGACATTTCAAAGTATCATTTTTAGGTAAGCATAGTGAAGTTAAGGATGTTAAGATGCGTGGCTAGAGAGACCTTAGGAATTACATTGTGAAGTCTTCTTTTCTGGAGTCTTCATTTCATATTTTCATACTTTGGATATTTTGATTTATGGTGATGTTTAGTTTAGATTTATTTTCTATGTCTATGTATTGTGTGTGCGATTAGCCTCAATACAAGACCCCTCCTGTGTTAGATGTCGTCATAACACTTTGTTTTTATTATAATGCATTTTAGACATTCTCTATTGTTGACATCAATGTGTTGTGATGATGCCTATCTTGTTATGCCTCGCAATTTTGCCTTGGCGGGGTGTGACATATTGGTATCAAAGCCATTGGTTATAGAGAAGTAGGTGGTTTGACCCCGACTATAACCTAGGAGTCCTTCATATAGTTGCATAATAGGAACTATGTGTGCTATAGTTCATATACTTTCTATTTTCTTTGAGTTTTATCTCGACCTACGGGCTATTCGATATCAGAAGATCCAGGAGAGGAGCCAATTAACGAGGAGCCTCTTGAGGAACCGAAGGAGGAAGGGTAGTTAGAGGAGTCGCAGGAAGAGGCCGACTCAGATCTCTTGTCGGATGCTCGTAGTAGGCCTGGACCCGTGGAGTCGGGTGACTTTTGTGAAAGCAAAGTCAAACCCAAGCGAGGCCCAACATTAGTTTATCCCATCTTTTACCTCGACACGTTGATATCGATTATTTTTTTTGGATAATATTTTTTTGGGCGCTTCGAGACCTTCGTTTTCTTTCTATCGTTTTCGATTTTATTTTTATATAAATAAATATTGATTTGATGGAGCATCATTTTTTGTGGAGTTGTGTAAGATGTGCAAGGTGGTATATGTATATATATGTGTGTTGTCATTGAGATGTGTAGTCTTGGAAGTAAGTAAACGTGTGAAAGGATGCAATTATAATTATAGGTGGCCAACATAATTATAAAGGTATCACACACGTGGACTTGCGACCATGATTGCATTGATCGGTGTTTGCTTGTTAGGTGGTAGTGTATGATGTTGTATTATGTTCAGATATATTATGAATAGTTGCGTAGTCAGGTTTCCCTTCTATCTAATATTTACGAATATTCTGGATACCTCTTATTACTACGATTATTGAGTTTCTTCGTCTACTCGATTATTTATTCGGATATATAACCCTCATTTTAGCATTCCTTGTTCGTACCATGTCGGTACGGATGATCTAACTTTCCCATTTAGCGTTTTGATATATATTGGTTGTTCGGATCTGCTTCTTTGTATACTGGTACGTTTCATTGGTTCTTCCTTTGCATTGATTGTTTGGTGTGCGAATAGTTGATTTTCCTTTCAAGCACTAATTGTTTATAACATATTAGTGTGGATATTTACTCTCATCTTTTTCACATCCTTTGGTTTTCGTAACATGTTTATGACATGTTAGTAACAATGCTTTTAAATGCTTGTTCTTTTGATCGTAAGTACGGATGAGTGTTTACGTTCTTCATTTGGTTTGTAATGTCTTTGCATGAATTTCTCTGCTACGTGTTCGTTTGACTTTTATTCTGACTATATGGTTCCTTGTGCTCTCTTTTGCCTTCAAATTATAGATTTGTGTTAGAGTCTTTTCGGTATTTTGCAACCCCTTTTGGTATTACAACGTCCTTTGTTTGAGTAACATATTTTTTATTTTAATGTCGAATTATGAAAACCTTTTGAAGTATATCTTGATGGTGTTTGGGGAAAACTATTTTGAAATGATTTTATGAATACAACGCTTTTATGGAAATGTTTCTTTATTTTTTTTAAAGAAACTATGTTTACAATAAGTTTTATGAAACAATATGATAATTGGTTGACTGTCAAAACTATTTTTAAGATAATCTTTATGAATAAGATATGATAATATTTTTATGATGATTTTTAAATTTAAAATGATTTTTTTTGTTATTTAAAACGATTTTTTTATTGTTTTAAAATGATTTTTATAAAAACAGTATTTAGTTGTTTCTTTCGGGTAAAGTCGATTATTGGTATAAGAATTCTATCTTTCTCATTTACCAATCTTGATACGTATCGTTATTCAATATGTGCTCCTTTTGTCGTGGTACGCTTGTTGATTCTTTCGTTTGCGTTTCATCTGTGAAATCCCTTATATGTTTCCTAGCCTTTGATTCGATATTCGTTTGCTACCCTATTTGATAACTTAGTACCCTTTGAATTCATTGATATACGCTTTATTCGATGATAAAAAATGTGATGAATTAGAAAATATGAAGTCCATTATGAGCACGGGAACGGACAAACATAAAATAGAATATTTCCTAATCGCACGAAATTTTCCTAAAGTATTTCCCGTGGACCTATCGGGTATCAGAGTACATTTCAAACAGTACACGAAGCAAATATTCCAAAGACCGCATTTAGGACGCGGTATGGACACTTCGAGTTTACAGTTATGCCTTTTGGGTTAACCAATGCATTTGCAGTTTTCTTGGACTTAATGAACCGTGTATGCAAACCCTTTTTGGTTAAATTTGTGATCGTATTTATCGACGACATCTTGATTTATTCAAAGTGTAAGGAAGATCACGAGGTTCATCTAAAGTTAGTCCTAGAGTTGCTCAAGAAGGAGATCTTATTTGCTAAGTTTTCAAAGTGTGAATTCTGGCTACAAGATGTACACTTACTCGGGCATGTGGTTAACAACAATGGTATTCACGTGGACCCCAACAAGATCGAAGTAGTAAAAAAATTAGAAAGCTCCTAAACCACCTTCAGAGATACGGCCGTTCTTAGGATTGGCAGGTTACTACCGACATTTCATCACGAATTTCTCTAGGATTGCCAAACCCCTCACGTCTCTAACACAAAAGAACAAAAAGTATGAGTGGGGCATAGAACAGGAGGAAGCCTTTCAAACATTGAAAGATAATTTATGTAATGCCCTAATTTTGACACTCTCGATGACCGGACCCAACTTGTGGTGTATGTGACGCTTCAAACCAAGGGTTCGGGTGTGTGCTTATGAAAAGGGGTAAGGTAATTGCATATGCGTCCCGACAACTGAAGATTCATGAGAAGAACTACACCACTTACGATTTAGAACTAGGTGCAGTGGTTTTTTTCTCTCTCAAGAACTGGAGGTATTATTATTTATACGGATCATAAGAGTCTTCAACATATCTTTGATCAAAAGGAGTTAAACATGCGCCATAGGAGGAAGAGCTGTTTGTCCGTTCCTGTGCTGGGAAATCTTTAGGAAAATTTCTACGAGAAATACTTTAGGAAAATTTCGTACGACTAGGAAATATTCTATTTTCTATTTGTCCGTTCCCGTCTCATAATGGACTTCGGATTTTCTAATTCATCGCATTTTCGATCATCGAATAAAACGTATATCAATGAATTCAAAGGGTATTGAGTTATCAAATAGGGTAGCAAACGAGTATCTAATCAACGGCTAGGAAACATATAAGGGATTTCACATTTGCAAATAGATGCGGATGAAATGTCATGAGAATCCTTTAAAAGTAAGGATAGAATATCTGTACCAATTGAAAACGCAAACGAAAGAATCAACAAGCGTACCACAACAAAATGAGCACAAATCGAATAACGATACCTATCAAGATTGATAAATGAGA
>BQNB010159697.1:0-14884 GCA_026074375.1 Tanacetum coccineum | reverse complement strand
GTTCATGGTAATGGCAATCTTTATGTTTATCTTTTTGGATTAGGGACCCGTTGTCTATATACTCTATTTACTTGTTTCCTAAGTGAAAGTAAATGTCCATATACCTTATACTGTAATTGTTTATATGTGTTTCAAACGGTGTGCACATGTGTATTCGTGGATCTTGTTGCCTTGGCATCAGGACCAATTGTAAAGTTGTAAAGGTGTATAAACCTTTGATAAAATCTTACTCATTTTGTTTGATTAACACATATATAAACTATGAATAAGTGTGCATATGTATTTTGATGTAACAATACTTGTTATAATTAAATTTGTTTGCATAATTAGATATAAGAAAAGGTTGTGCATATGTGTTTTGCTTGTTGTTATGTTTAAATAATTTGTTTATTAATTGCTTTTGGTTACAGGTACAAGTATGATGAGCAATGTCAAGAGTACACGTGTGTTTTGTACAAACTATCTAGTGAGAAGATAGTTATGATAAAAAAGTAAAGAGTAAAAACACAAGTGCACGTAGTAGATACAAGTGCATATAAACTAACTTCAGTACGTAATACAAGGGCATATGGATGAACACAAATGCACATATACATACCAAGAAATCAAGAATCTCTAATGGGGAAAATACATATGCATATACGGCAACACCAGTTTGGTTCTATTAAATATTAGTAGACACGTCTAAACTTTCATTTATTAGTTACTTTTAGAATTTTTTATTTGAATTGTATATCACATGTATATCATGGACTTTGATTTATATGTGGTGTATATAACGTTTTTGTTTTTTGAAATGGATACTCAAATTTACATGGTTAAAATGTTTATGTTTTGTATTCTATGCTATCGTTTTTTGCTATAAGTGTATTTGTGACTACCTCATTATAGGTTTATAGCACTTAGATTCAACACTAAAAAACATAATATACTAGCTATATCTGAAAAAAAAAATACTATGTGCATCCTTTTCATTTTAAAACTAGATATGATTTGAGAAAAAAAATATTTTTGTAAAATGAATCCTAAAATTTAAGGAACTAAAAAAATGTTTTTTTATTTTTTGAATAGAAATTTCCAAAAATTATAAGAAAAGTGTTATTTTCACTTTATTTAACCCTTTTGAATTAAATTTAAAGATAAAAAAATATGTAAAATAAAATTTGATCGTGTTGATGGTTGTTTCTTCGGGCAGTTAATGTTCTGTATCATTTATTTGTTCATGGAAAAATAATAAAAGTAGAACCTCAACCATATATTTTATTATATTATTTTATATATATATTATTATAATTATATATTGATATATAAGTATGTATGTTACTGTGTTATATAAAAGTTCCGTTTATTGTAAATATGTATCATATGAATATATATATATATATATATATATATATATATATATATATATATATAAGTATGTATTACTTTTAAAAGTCCGTTTTAAATATGTACAATGACTAGTTTTCGCTTATTGAGCCTTAAGGCCCAATAGTGGTCCAAAACTATATTATTAGGTTTTAAATCCGGTTTAGGCCCTATATTAAGCCCATTAACAAATATAAGTTAGATGAATAATCCACCACATAAGCCAAGGCTCGCGGACCAAGACTAAGCCATGGTTTGGGCTTAGCTTATTTGGCCATCGCCTCTTAAGCCCAAAATAAGCTATCCGGAGCTTATTTTTAAGCCGTTAAGCTACGCAAGTCCTTAAATATCAAAATAAGCTCTAACCAAAAGCCATGAAAATAAGCCGGACCGCAATAAGGTTCACAATAAGTCGCGACTTATTGAACCTTATTGGGTCGTGAGTTAAATAAGCCCAAAACCAAATCCGTATAGTTTTAAATAAGCTAATAAGCTATGTAGTGCTTTTAGATATCGAAATAAGCTATTAAAATAAGCTATATATATGACAAAAGAGGTAATAACCAAAAACATTTCCTTTTTTATTCTTGTGGTTTTCGAACCTAGAATCCCAAAAAAAGCTCACTAGAGCTTATAAATAAGCCAAATAAGCTATAATCTATAGTGAGCAAATAAAGTCACTTCACCAACGCAACCACTATATTAAAATGACCAACCTTTGTTTCCCTTTTTCCCTTTGTTCGATCCCAAACGCACCCTATATGGTGTTTCATAAATTTTTCGTGTTTGATTTTTTTTAAAACGCACCGTACAACTAACATCTATGCATCATTAGGCTTCTAAAAGTACAAGAATTTATAAATAAATGACAACTTACAAAGAAGGTTTTGAATATGAGATCGACATGAAACCGACAACCCAAACATTGTGTTTTGTATACCCACGCCTATTGGAATCAACCCGATAATGTTTAAACCTTCATGTTTCTTGATCAAAATCAAAATAGAATGTGTGTGTGTGTGTAGAATACATGTAATATCTAATCCCACAATCAAATGACAAAGAACTAGAGAGAGAAAGTGGAAGGATGAACACTTTTAAAGAGAGAAGGGAAGAGAGAATATTAGCTTATATGAAAATGAGAAAGTGAACAACCAACACCCTCTCCAAGCTATAGAGAGGGTACATATACTATGATGTGGCCGGCCATGGGCCCTATTATGGGCTTTTCATGGGCCTTGGGCCTTTATACCTATTTAAGGTTCCAAAAAGTAACTAAGACCTACGAGCTATATATTTTAGGTGTGACCGAGTCTTTTCTCGATTCCTAACAATCTCCCCCTAAGAGAGGTCACATCATTTTATAAAAATGTTAAGCCTAGCATTCTATGAATGTCTTCATCTTTGCTCGTGGTCTTAAATCTTTATCTTTCAACTTGTGATGTGAATAACGATCTTTAGACTTTAGGCTTGAGCTTGTTCCATTAAGCGTGACTTGTATGTGAACTTGAACTTCTTTGAGATCATCAACCAAGCATAATCTCTAATCATCATCTTGTGATCTTTTTGCCATCTTGTGTACTTGTGACTTTAGGATCGACATGTTCATACTTTTCTTGATTTTGAAAGCTTGTGTAGCCATCTTTCTTAAAGTTCTTTAACTTTAATACTTTGTCACTTCATGGAAGACGTGCAGTATCATAGTAGCGAAAATTTCTTGAAGTTCTTTAACTTTCGTCACTTCAAGAAAGACGAACGGTATCAGAGTAGCGGAAGTCTTGAAACATGTACTTGAGCTTTTGTAATACTCCGTAAAAATCAGATAAATATTTAAATCCTATTTTATTCCTATTTTTACCTTTAAGTAAAAAAAATTACCGTTACTCGATTTAGTAATTTTACGTTTCCAATAAATCTGAGCTGTCTTTTTAGCTTATTTCTCGTCTATGTGTCTAACGTTGTTTAATATTTCTATTATTCACCCCGAGGTCTTATAAAACTTATTTTATCATTTTTAGTTTTGCTTCGTGTTTTCGACAAACTTTGCTAAGCTCTATCATTTACCTTAAGAACTTTACTTTTTTACATTTACCCTTTTACATTTACACAATAATATACAACATAATACACAAAATAAAACAAGAGATATGGAGCCATATATGTCGGCCCCTATCCACAAAACCCACACACCACTTCATTTTTTTTATAACTCACACACACATTCATTATTATTCCATAAAAAAGGATCTCATCCTCCTCCTCCACCACCTCGCATGGCTGTCGAAACCATGCCACCACCACCACCATACTTGTAAAAAATTTCTACCCATTTTATTTATCACATCATCCTCCTAATACTCCTTGCAAAGTTTGGTTGAATTTGGAGAAGATTTGGAGTGTTTTTGGGACTTTCTTAAAGATTTTTTATTAGGGTTTTATTCTACCAAGTGGCTTTTGATATTTAGAGGGTTTTGAAGAAAAGGTTTAATCATTTTGGGGTTTTCTTTTGGGGTTCGAAATAAGCAAGAGGGGCCAAGAGAGTGTTTGTGTTTCTATTCTCTTATTTTAATCATCTCCTAGTAAGTTTAACTCTTGATTTATGATTTTTATTTTGATTTTGGTCCATGCATTTTGATGTTTGATTCTGGAAATTCATGATGTTTTTTGTTTATTAATCTGTTAATCAATCAAGTGTGGCATTGTATAGAGTCTTGTGGAATTGGAATGATGTTTGGATTGGTTTTGTTGAGGTTTTAGAGATTGTTTTTAGATCAGTAGGTAATCAGGTCAGTTACGAAATATTTTTGGTAATGAGACCCCTGGAAAATTTAATGGGGTTGTAGATAAAGGTTTAAGGTACATGTGGTGAGTTGGATGGATTTTTATCTCCTCCGAATGAGAGAATTATGGCCGATTTACTAAAACGGGTCATTTTAATCAACCAGAATTTGAAACCTTAATAAGTCCAAAATTTTATATACCAACAACCAAATTAGTAAAACTGTAGCTTCTAGGTATTGAGTTAACTTAAATTTGGCCATGTGTTTCATCCTCATCGGATGTACGGTTTAGGAGATATACTAGAAATAGTGAAGCAATAAATTTTAGAAAATAACATGCACTTGTAATGAACGGTAAATTAGTAATTTCACCCATATCCTATAACTTTTTGGATAGTAGGCCCCACATTTCTGGAAAATAGACTTGTAAGGATTTCGGTACGCGAAAACCTCATATTTTTATCAATTACGGATTCTGAATTATGTGCTTTCAAAGTTGGGTAAATTTCATAATTTTGGTAAATATAGAAATAGTTAGACGTAAAACTGGCGTGGGCACTTGTAGAAATTATTGGTTAAGATGTAAACTTAAGACATGTCTTAGAAGTGATATTAATTCAGATTAGGAGTTATGTTTGGAGTAATTTTGACCTATAAATTTAGGACGCGATGCCATACTTGTTCTGGTTAAAAAATGTTTTATAAATTTTTTTCTTTTATTTCATTTTCATTTGAGTGAGTGTTAGTTGTTTATCTTGCTAAGTTGCGCCATTTATTTTAGGTTGCACTTAGAGTGTTTGATTTACTTTAGTGTCTATATTGTTGATTTTGCTGTTTCGCACAAGGTGAGTTTCATAGCCCCTTTTTCATACTTACTTGTTCTATAAAATTTCATGGGAGATTACATGCCTACTTTTACTTTGGACACAAGTGCTTTTTAAACTGTATGCTATACCAGATAATATTGCCTGAATATTATTGCCTAAGTGCCACTATTTCCACTTAAGTCCCCTTTTTAATCATGAACTATTAATTGCTATTGTAGTAAACGCGAGTGTTGTGGATAGATCTATCGGGATTGACAATCCCCGTCATGAATTATGGTTTCATGTTGACCATGGGCGTATGTAACATTTGAAATAATTTGTAGGATGTTTGGCAGCATCTGTATCTCTTTTGGGGCATATCCAATCCATTGATTGAAGTACGTTAAGGTTTCGGTGTCATGAGCTTAGCGCAATAATATATATTTCATCTAGACTTAGTGAATCTGTTTCTCTTGTCTACATTACTAAATCTTGTGGTCCACTAAACTGTTTGATTGAAATTACATTACTCGATTTACTTAATCATTGTTTTATGATTAAAACCTATGAATTCACTCAACAATTTTGTTGATGTTTTGGCATGTTTTGTCTCAGGTTTTCTGGTATTTTGCTCGGAGGAAGCCGCACGGATATGTGTTTTGGAGACTCTTCATTTTATACAATTAATAAAAATTCTTTTGAAAATACTGTGTTGTAAAGAATTTATATTATTACATTCGGTGAAAATTTTATCTAAACACTTGTGTTATTTTGAAACTGTTGGGACCTGTTTGCAAACTCTGATGTTTTAATGTATCGAATGTGAAACATTTTTTTTGTATTTCAAAAGTCTCATTTTGAGGTCGTTTTATGTGACTTGTACCTTGTGCCATGACGTCACACCCCAATGTTACCTTTCCACTGCAGTCTGATTTTGGGGGTGTGACAGATTGGTAACAGAGCACTGGTCCTAGAGAACCGGGTCATTCTCAAAACCTAGACTATGACTACTTTTCAAAATTTATAGTCTCTCCTCTTGTTTTATCCGAAATCTGTATGTGTACTTCCTGGTTGCTTATATTTACTCTCTCGAGCAATACTACTAGTATTATATAGATAAAAATTATACGATACTTGACTTTCTTTTCGATCTCTTATGCCTATCTTTAAGAGTATCACCACTTATTTATATAAGGGTAATTTACATAAATGTTGACTATTTTGATCACTTATGTCTATCTTCTAGAATGTCTCTATATTTTTATATAAATGTTGTTTATATAAATACTAAAACTCTTCTCTTAAGTCATTATGAGTAACACCATTGTCTCATTTATTTTCAAGACGTTGTGAGTGATACAATGATATTTAAAACCTTTCAAGACATTGATAGTAATTCAGTGGTCTCCAAAACTTCTTTTTCATGACTTTACTTAATTCTCTTTTTGATAATATCGAAACTCGACATAGTTTGTCGGTCCCATTGACTACTCGACTCTGAGTTGAACACTCGCCTCGTCTTTTGAAACGCATACGTCATCAAGTAACCCACCGCATTGAAGCATGTCGATTATCCGAAATATGACTATTAACCTATTCCTTCATAACGTGTCGTCTGGGAACGCCTACTTTTGGGAACATGGCTCATTATTTTCTCCCTACTTCTTGTGATTCTGGATAATCATTCCGCCAAGAAGACAACTGCTAAAATTCATTAGCCATCAAGCGATTTATAGGCCAACGTACAACTGACATGCTCTTTCACCTAGAACGAAACGAGACCCTAGATGCTGAAAACGAATCACGCATAAAGACTCTCGAGACAAAACAACGGTAATGAAAGTCACGTCTTCTGACTAGGATATCATTAGGAACGACACAACCAGCATTCCCCACTCCAAAGAGAGAATCTCGACCATCATAGTTAATGATGACCTTTTTATTTAAAAATATTTCTTTGAAAACTCTCGATGTATTGTTTGCTTTATGGTACTTATATATCCACTCCTTTCAATAATTAATTGTTTGTACAATTAACTTCTCATATTCCATTTTAACATCCTTGATAAACACTTCCTTATTATGTATTGTTTTAGCCATTTTGTATTAACTCTCTTTAAATACTTAATTGTTTGTACAATTAATTCACCTATCTCGTTTAGCAATTCTGACACATTGTTTCTTTGAAATATGTCTCTTTCAATTATTAGAAATAATACCCTCGTTGCATCGATTAATTTTCCGTATGACTCTTTATAGCCATTCATAATTCTTTAAGTTCTTTCTTTTTTACAATTACCATATTTTGAATTTTCTTGACACACACTTCTATCCTACCATTATTACGATCAAATGATTTTTTTTGTTTAATTGATTTTGTGTATAAATGATCCTTCATACTCCCTTGATTCGTAACCCGTTTATGCGAATCATCCTCTATATTTATCCTTTTGATCATTATTACATTTATACGTATGTTCCTCTTACATACTCTCTTAAGTCATTGAAACGTTCGTATTCTACATGCTCGCGACATCTTATATTGTTTCTTCATATACTCTCATCCATTCCCCTCGCGATATTATAACTATTCTTTTTCTTTATGATCTACCCATTCCTTCGTTGCATTGATTTAATGATTTTTCGCTACCTTATTCACAAAATGTTCAATCTCTGTTTTAGGATTCTCTAAATCCTAAAATATCAAACTCATTATCACCTTTTTGAATTGGCATTCACTTCCTTTGAAGATTAGTTATTTATTTGATTCTTCCATTTGCATTGATTATCAACCCAAATTCATTTTCGATCTTGATACATATTGTCACTTGATGTATACTTCTCTAATCATCGGTATGGCCTATTAATTCTTTGTTTTCACTCATTTTATCATCAATACATATATTTCATCTTTTCATGGGCTTTTCTAACCACTCATCCGTACCTACAAGCACATTGCAGGCATTTCATGCCTTAACCATTATTTATTCCATAATTGTTTGATATCTTGTTTAATTGTCTTATTGTACCATTCGAACATGTTTTGACGTAAAATCTAAAGATAGAAACTTTAGCCCATGCATTGAAAGAAATGTTTACCTAGTGGAAACCTTGTCTTCTGCTAAATGAAATTCGACTAGTCAACAAGCTACCTTTATCAAGGAGCCTATAGAGATCATAAACCATGAGCCCAACAATTAAAGCAAAGTCGTACCCTATAGTCAAAGTTCGTTAAAACTCTCGACGAGAACCTAAATTCACTTGGGAGCGAGAAGAATCAGTTTAAGACCAAGTACCCACATCTCTTCGTCACCTCCTCGTCTGCTTCAGTCGTTAGTTGAACTCTGGGGACCAGAGTTCCCCTAGGGGGATCGATTGTAATACTCCATAAAAATCTGATAAATAATTAAATCCTATTTTTACTTTTAAGTAAAAAAATTATTTTTAGCGTTACTCGATTCAGTAATTTTACGTTTCCAATAAATCTGAGCTGTCTTTTTAGCTTATTTCTCGTCTATGCATCTACACATAGTTTAATATTTCTATTATTCACCCCGAGGTAGGGGTGAGCAGAAAAACCAAAAAAACCGAAAACCGAACCGAACCAAAAATAACCGCACCGAACTGATAACCGAACCGAATTCGCCAAAACCAAACCGAACCGAACTACTAATTCGGTTCTCGGATTGGATATGGGTTTGGCACTCCGAACCGAAAACCGTACCGAAAACCGAATTCATATATATATATATATATATATATATATATATATATATATATATATATATATATATACTAGTGGCTAAGCCCGCCCGATGGGCGGGCATGACTTGTAATTATTGTTTACATATTTTTATTATGCTAGATATTGGTTATTAAAAATTTATATTATAAAAAGATTTTTTTAAGCATAGTAGCAATGTTTGTCAATTTTTTTGTGTTTATGTAATTGCTTAATATGTTGTATATACAAAACAATGTTGCTTATTCAAATACAACATAAGACTTCTTTGTAAACAATGTTTGTTGTTGAGTTTTAATAGTTGTCGCCTTTGTCGCAAGAAGAATCTTCAATCCTTCTTGCTTTTGACTCTTGACACAACGACATACAATCATCCGTTTGAGAAAACGAACTTTGATAAAAACAAACCAACCTGTGACAATGTTTGGCCTTGACTTTTACATGTCAAATTTTAAATGTATGTAAAGCAATCGCGACATAATGAAAAATCAAATTATAACTACAATATGAAAGTAAATAAGTGTATATGCAAGGAGGGTGGGTATTATTTATCACATATTTCTTAATATTTCTGTTTATAGAAATCAGAAATGACAATTGTATGTGGCACTCGTACACCCACTTTAGTAGTTAAACATAAACTGTATAGCAGAGAGTTAAAAGTTCAATTGGGCAACCTTGTGTGTCCTAGAGCCTTTTTTGATTTAACCGTACACACATATTTGTTAAATTGTCCATGAACTTCAAGAGATAATGTACCACCTGCAAATGTAATTGGAAATTTGTATTATTCTTTTATGTTACTATGCATTTTGTATAAATGTATGAACTTGTATATATGCATGCATATGGTGATATATAAACATAAATGTTAATCTCAGTAACAAACTTACCATAAAAAAGTCAGTGACATGTGAGAAATTTAAAAAAGTCAGTGACATGTAGTTGCAACCATGCTTATTCAAACTAATCAAATATTCTATAATTGTTTTACTTCTCTAAATCCTTGAATAATACTATTTTTAAACCACTTATACATTTTAAAAACAACTTGCAAAGGAAGATAACATTTACATATCATGTATGTTCGTGCAATAATACATCTATAATTTATTAGGCTATTATGTCTTATTCACTAACTTAACTATCCAACATAATCACACCTTCAAGGCTAGAATACTTCTTGGTTGAGAATGTTTTTTTATAATCGTAGCTTTTTTTACCCTCTTCTAAGAGCTTAAAGAAATAAAAAAGTTTACCGAAACTAAAGTGAGGTTTGAATTGTAATAGTAAAATTTTAAAGTAGTCAAAAGTCGAACAAAGATTAAATATGTATACATATTCATATAAAGATGTTAAAGTGAATATTGATAAGAACATCATGTGTATTCTTTTTTATAATTTATTAACTTAAATTGATTTAGGTATACTTATGTCGTTAAACTAAAATAAATAAGGAGCATGTGACAAATAAATGATTTAATGATGTTTTGTTATTAGATAAGAACATTATTCGTGTCATTTTCTTATATGAATGTCTTATCGAATTTTTAGCGATTGTTTGTGTTTGTTTTTAAGTTTGGCACTATACACATACATTGTTTCTTAAACTCATGTATGTTGATATAAATTGAGTAGGAAGGCATATCATGAAAAAGGAGTATAGTAGTGTTCTAATTTGTGATGCTTTGTGTACACAATCTAACAAATAAGAAAGAGATTATTTATTATGAAGCCTAACTGAATGGCTTTGTAATCCTAGAAGATGTAGTACTTGAAAGTAATCTAGACGGGTGAATTACTGCAACCAATAGTAAAAGCTCAGTTTTACTATGTTCCTGAAATATTTGTGCGAAAAATGGTCCGCATGTTTGGTTCAATTCTTGCTGCAGCAAGTTGCTTTATTTTGGCTATCTATTCTATAGGCAGAGCATTAGTCGACGGCTATTGCATGACAACTTGGAAGCTAGTTCAGGATACATGCCATAAAGTATATAGAAACACAATGAACCTTAAACTAAAAGTAAGTTGTGTAACATTTTGTTAGGACTATTCTATACAAAGAACATTAACTTGACCAGTATTGCATCAAAATTTAGAAGCCAGTTCAGGAAACATGCCATATAGAATTAGAATTAAGATAACGGTTCAAAGATCCTGAAAAAGTTTGTTCTGAAATGTTGTTGCTTACTAACTATTTTATTAACCTTAAGAAACATACAGAGAATGAGATCATACTCATTTATATCATTTTCCTCTATTTTTGAAGTTTGGTCTCCTAATCTACTTGGCTAACGCAAATGACACCAGTAGTCTTACTTTTTAAAATAAGGTTCAGTATTTCTATCATATCTAAAAATAAAAATAAAGTTAAAACATACGAAGAAACAATGCAATAAATTATAGTAGTATGAGGTTCTCCTGAATGAATTACGGACCTGTACCCTCCTTGTGGTGGGATCAAGTGTCACAAACAACCGATCCTGAATGAATTACGGACCCGCTATATCATCATCACTTATATCCTTTTCTATGATCATCCATCTATCAAGCATCAAGTGTGACAGCTACCTGAGATATTTATATTTGAAAACAACTCAATAGCTGGAAAATCATTATGGCCATTTGACCGATCGGCTAATGTATAGATCATATCAGGAAGAGGCTTATATGCTAAAGCCAGAACATGGATTCTTGGATGGTCTCTTGTGCACACTGAAATTACAACATATCATATTTTACTTTATGAAAGCACACAAAGTCATATGGTGTAGGTGCACAAAATGTCAGTACAAATAGGATTCTTTGTTTAAAAAGCATTGATAAACACCCTTGTTGCAGAACATTCAAACGCACCTTTAAGCGCTTAAGGAAGGAAGAATGAGAGCCATTAGTTATATACCATATTATTATTAAATTAAGTAAAGTGGAGTGTACAAACCTTTCGACATAAGGTATGGTTCACAAAGCAGCCAGTTACATAGATGTATCTTAGCCGTATGATTTGTGTCATCAGGTGCTGTTGCATGCTCATCACATTTGCTGCATGCAAAAAAAGTGTGACGAGCATGGCCACGAAGGACACACAAATGTGACGAAGTGCTGAAAGATACATATGTGCATGATACATATATGTGCACGATACATAAAGTGGAGTGTACAAACAATTTATTTACCTTATAGAATTTCTTAAAGACATCTTGCTTTACAATGTCACTGTGAATCTCAGAAACACCATTGACAACATGGCCATGAAGGACACACAAATTAGCCATACAGACCAAATTTGGTGGTATGGGAGCTGGCTACAACTCTGCTCTTCCCCGTCATTGCTTTTAACAAATTCATCTTCTTTATTAGCAACAAAGTCTTTATTAGAAACCTTCACCACTTTACTTGTATCAATTGCAGATGTTTCTTCTGAATTGATAAAGAGTTCAAGTATTGACGATGGTAGGTTAACATTTTCCAGAATTCTCCTAACATTCAACTTTTCTTTCCAGCAATTCAGGATAGATTTACCAAACTCTAATAGTATGCCGTTAAGCATCTGAACCTTAAGAAAGGTGAGTTTCCACATCACATAACCATTCAATCTCTCTTTCCCTAACCGTTAAATTTACAAAACATGGTGTTATGTTAAACTGAACTTAACCACCGTGTTTTATTACCAGAAAGCTGAGTTTCCGCCCTTCATTTTCACCGGTTTGAGTATGCTCCAACACACACATATAAAAGATCATAATGAGACCATTGCTCTGCCACCTTCCATTCTTTAATCAGAACAATAGATTCTGAATTTTGTATTATGGAAAGTGTTGTTTTTCAGCATGCATAACAATTATAATCTAAATAAAACATCAAAGCACGTAATAGTGGAAGCGATAACAAATCATATAATTAACATGCATATAATTAACCGGGTCGGGTTACATACCTTTGGATTCTTGCGAGCACAAGAATCGTTCTTGTTTTCTTTGTTCTTGATCTAACTCTAATTAGGGTTTATGTGGATCTATTGATTAACCCCTTACCAAGTTTTGTTAATCGATCCAAGATTTAATCTATAGTGAGATTAAACCACGTTCTTGTACACACGTTTTAGAAACAAGTTAACCAAAAGACTAGTTTGAAAACAAGAAAACGTTTCTAGGTTTAAAGTCGATCGAACAAGAATCCCTTGGGGATGATTTTGGCCGATCGATCAACAAGGGAAAACAAAGAAAAATTTAGGGATCTTTTGTGTGTACAAAACTTATATCTTATGATCCCTTAATTCCTTTGTTTATATAGGCTAACCAAACTTAGAGCCCAAGTCAAGTTCTATTAGGAAAAAGGAAACAAAATCTTTTCTTTTTCCCCTCTTGCCTATACTCGGCCCAATACCACCCTCATGGGGTGTTCCGGAACCTTCTTGACTTCTATTTACAAAGTTAGTCCTTCCCTTTATTCGTTAGTCATTTACCGTTAAATACTTAACGACCGTTAAACGTTTTCGTGTATTTAATAAATATATTACATTTAATATAATTATTAATTCGTTAACTCTTTACGTATTGTGTGCAATCTCGTGGTCTCGAGTTCGATCCTATCATACGACTATTAATTTATCGTCCATAAACTAACAGCTCCTACTTGGACATATTTTAATAGTGTGATCACATCGGTTAGCATCTAGTTACACGCCGATGCCTCTAGTCCGACTCGATTAAGGTCTCCTGGACAAAACCTTTTAACGATTCATCATTATTATTATCCTTTTGTTTCTAATACAATGTTAATAAGGATATGGATCTTAGTCATTCCTTAATTAACTGATTCTGTTTCTCATTTTATCTGATTGAGCAAGATTACCAAATCTTCTAAACGTATTCTAGAAAATATTGGGTGTGGCCAAACATACATCTTACCAATCCCATGAGGGGTCCAGTTGTATTAAACTTCAAAATGAATTTGAAGGAAACAAATCCCTTATTGACTACAAGCAAAACTTATGAATTTTGCAACACTTCTGAAAACAATCCGTATAACTACCAGTTACGTGTAGCGTTAAATTGCTTCACAGAAATGCACTAGATCCATGACAGTTTCCTGGTATCTCAAGTCTGAGGATAACTATTTTATGATTTACTTAATGACAAGATCCATAAAGTACAATCATATAGTTGGGATAAGTCCTATATTCAATTCATTGAATATCATCTAAATTTGGCATGTAATCACATCAATATACTTTCAAGTATATCCGACCACAATTTAGATTTGTCTTAATTTAATAATATTCCCATATCATTAATTGACAACGGACATTTAGAATAATTCATTATTCAAGGATTTAAAACATGCAAAATAGGATACAAAATTAAATAACAAAAATAAACATAACTAATATTTTATTTCATCAAATAATAATGTTTACAATATCCTTTATCTAAATACTAATCACAGGTATGCATGAAACTACTAGCTAATTGAAGTCCAATTCCATTGGCATGATCAGTAACCTTTCCTCTAGGTAAAGCCTTAGTGAAAGGATCAGCTAAGTTATCATCTGTGTGAACTTTTAATATTTTGATTTCACCACTCTCGACTTGTTCTCGAACGTAGTGATATCTCCGTAGAAAATGTCTGGCGCCTTTCATAACTCCAGAATCATTGGCGAATATGATTGCAGCAGAATTGTCACAATACATATTAATAGGCTTTTTTATTGAAGGCATCACTCCAAGATCTCCAACAAATTTCCTAATCCAAACAGCCTCCATAGCAGCTTCTGAAGCAGCCATGTATTCAGCTTGTGTTGCAGACATCGCAATCGTTGTCTGCTTCTTGCTCTTCCAGTCTACTGCTCCTCCATTGACGACAAAGACATAACCCGTCTGAGACTTCGTATCATCTTTATCACATTGCCAGGACGCATCACAGAACATTAAGTTCTGTATCTGGTTTCCCTCCATACACTAAAAACATATCTCTCGTATTCCTCAGATACTTCAGAATATGTTTAACAACAACCCAGTGGAGCTTCCCTGGATTATTTTAATATCGACTGACCAAGTTTTGAGCAAACGCCACATCTGGCCTTGTGCAACTAAGGTGGTGTTTGTTTTTTTGAAAATGCCTCTTAACAGCATCTTAATCTGACTCATTCAGACGCGGTCAGACATTTGAGTCATTAAGACTGTTTG
>BQNB010159696.1:4645-14884 GCA_026074375.1 Tanacetum coccineum | reverse complement strand
TATAAAGTTAGTAAAAAATATATTATTTAAGTCGATAGTGTAAACGATTGTGATGAGAGGCACTCAGACAAGTCTTGCATTATTCATAACAAGAAGCTGTAACTAGTTGAGATAAATCAAATAAGTGTGGTTTTTCAAACATTTTCATATGACATTTCACATACTTACTATAAATAATATTTCTTACACTTACGAATATATTCAAAATCGGTGATTTAATGAGTTGTTAAAAATGGAACACTAATAAAAAACTTCACTTCCATACGCAATTACTCATATGTAATAACTTGTGCTATTTTTTTTACTATAAATGCATCCATTACAGTAGTGGACGGACACAGTACTCTAACTTATCAGGTGCATAATTTTTTTATCGATTATAAAAGAGAAAAATGAATAAAAAGTTACAATTTCATTAGAATTATTAGAAGACATGTATTTCTTTTGACATATTAGTGGACTAATTAAAAATATATATGTATTTTCGTAACAAAGATTCATTTGACAAATAAGTTTGAAATGAATATTTATTATGATTTACAGATTCTCGTCTATAGCCCATTTTATAAACTATCACAATAGATGTTCTGTCAAACCGTCGTTGGCATTATAGTATCCGGCAACGACGTGATATCAATAACAACAGGATTATTGAATGTTCTTTTTCGTTTTCGATATATAAATAGAGCAAATAATCTAATGTGGTTGCAATATAAGTTTACACGTCTCGTGTAACACAAGTAAGTATGGTTATTAGAAGCCAACATATACTTAATTAGTTTTAATAAGATGTCTTTACAAAATGCTTAAAGATTATTCTTTTTATCTTTTATTAAAAGAGGTCAAAATAGAGGTGCATTGTATGCATTTATTAGTTGAGTTATGTTGTTATTATCGAAAAATGATAATCGGTCATTTCTAGTCTAAAAATATCCTCATGTTGCAAAATAGATAGTAGAGCATCATATGCTCTGATTTTTTTTTAAAAATGTTGTTACATCAGCAATTTTTTCCTATAACTTAAAAAAAACGCTTTACATCAATCACTCGGTTTATATGACACCATCTTGCCTGCACATAACTCAAACAAACACAAATGAAAAAAAGGAAAAACAAAAACCGGATAACGTGGGCTGGTTGGGACGACACCAACCCCAATAGCACGAACCCGTGTGTCGTCCTACCGTTACTGAACCCTCTTAGAGCATAAGGTACCCTAAGCTATGGCTTGAGCCATACTCGAAAACGTCACTTGATGACACGAGCACCACACCGCATCTCGCTTTTTCGAGTGTTGAGTCGTCACCAGAAAAACCATAAATAAACAACTTATGCGGAGTATATAAGTTGACAGAACATTTAAGGTGTTACGAATCCTTTTTTTCTCCAAGCTAAGTATACAATAATATTTTAATGAAGCTAGCACATGGTAGAGGACTAGAGAGGATCTAGAGATGACATTCTAAATTGTCCATGTTGTTTTAACACTTATATAAAGTTATATAATATATTGAATATGCCACAAAATAATAATCAAGTTTCATTAGTGTTCCAATTTGATACCTCAAAGTTTATATTAATCATAAAAATCATCAAACTTTCAAAACTGTTCCAATTTGATACCTCAAAGTATCTATGTATGCATAAACATGTTGTACATTAATTTTAAACACCCACCATTTGAATTTAACTACTTCCAAACTACTGTATGTACAACCCGTTAATGCACAACTAAACATAAAAAATAACCAAAAAATAATAACCAAGTTTGAGAAGTGTTTTGTTCAGGTCACTCTAACATGAAAATTACACAAAAATGAAACAGTTTAGAAACTTTGATGGTTTTAGTGATTGATATAAGTTTGAGGTACCAAATTAGAACAGATCTCAAACTTGGTTACTATTTAATGATTTTCACCCTTATATAAAAAAATGAGAGTTGGTAAAATAGATAAGTTGGGTCGGGTTAGATTATGTGTGTATATTTTAGATTAAATAAGTTCGGATTTAGATGAATCTCATAGAAACATGTGTTTAAATGGTTCGGTTTAAAATATGTTTGGTTCGAGTCTAAATGAGTTTTGGTATTTTTTAAAAATAATTAAAAATAAAAAAGTTGACCCGATAAACCCGTCTGATAATTGTTAAATAATTGTTTTGTATCAAATAACTAATTTGACTTATCTATAGTAATATTTGAGAAGTGATTTGCACACTCACAAATTTGATTCAGACACTCCAAACAAGCATAAAACAGTTCGTATATTGTAAATACGAACTGTTTTAACTGTTTGTACATTAGAGTGTCCCAATCAAATTTGTGAGTGTGCAATCACTTCACATAATATTTAGAAAGACCTCACCAGACTCTTCTTTTAATGGATATTTACTTAACTAGACTAATGTTTAACCAATGAGTCTCAAAATGTCACCTTTACTTTGTACCAATAACTTAGATGTTATGCTTTGCTTCTTCTCGCTTTTCACATAACTATGTGGTTTTAGTAGTTCAGATTATTTGAGGAGGACAAACTTTTTTTGATTCATTTTCTTTTATTGAACGACGATTTATTAGAGAGCTTAGCAAGGAGCTAAAAGCTCAAACAAGATTACATAAGAGCATACAAAGGGCCTTTGAGCCGACTAACCCAATTAAGATTTCTCCTAGCTCTAGCATTACACCATACAAAGGAATGATGAACAATTAGATCAAATAAAGACGCCTTCAAAGAAATCTCGGAGGAGAAAATAAGCTTGTTCCGAAAACTCCTTATAATCCACCATGAGACGAAAAACGTGGCTTCTAAAAAGACTTTCACCTCTCCCCTAATCTTCAACCCAACAAACCATCTTTGCCAATCAAGGAACGTGGAGAACCCAATAAGGAAGCCCCTACCACACTAAAATCCGAGTGACAATATCAGTAGCAATCGAACAAGAAAAGAACAGATGGTTTGTGGTTTCCACCCCACGAAGCAAACCGGACACTCTATAGAAGGAATTTCCAGCCCTCACAATGACATATTGAACCTAGATGGAAGCTTATAAACTTTTTTGATTCAGTTGTACACGGCTTTACGGGGTTAATCTCGGTACCATTTCTGACCCTTCCTTAACCACCCTAAATATATGTATAAACCGTTAACCTCTTGTTTAAAAGCTAATGATCTTACCACTAAAGCTATTTAGTGATGCTTTTCTTCTCGCTTTTCAATTTCATTATTTATAGTTGGCAAACACATTGAAAAACAAAATTACTCAAAGGGTATAACCAAAATCTGAAAATGTTAAACCTTTACATTCAGAGTGTTTACTAGTTGACAAATTGTTTAATTTATAAACACGAGGTTACTAAATTTAGATAGTAATAGTTTTCCAATTTTATTAAAAAGATTTTTTAATATGTGTCACAATGACATAGGTTTATATATATTTATTAAACATAATTATTTCCTTAATTAAGTTAGTATTCATATATAACGATATTAAACATGGTAGATAAAAGAAAATTAGGAAATTATTAATATCAAGTTACATTTAAACATGATAACTTATGTTCATTAAATTATTTTAATTATGCACCATCATGACACAAGTTAAGAAAAAATTTGAATATTATTATTTCAACAAACTAGAAAACACTAATAATAACTATATGAACGATGAAGCAAATAGAGATTAAACTCAAAATATTTTATTATGAAATTAAGTGTCCACATTAAATATACAACGTCTCATTACAAAAACCATTAATCAAAGATCCATTTTTAGTAATGTATGATACTTTTTATGTCTCGTAATAAGTGTCCACATTGTTATTTTAGGATGTCTCAGAATAAGCGTCCATCTTTTATTCTAATAAATAAAAAGAGTTTATATCGTTTAATAATGAATATGATATTTGATTTGTGAGTATTGTATTTAGTAAGATTTATTAAAACTTCATGCATTTTGTAAATAAAAAAGAGCCACTACTTTGAAGCAATGTTTTAAAAACCGGGTCTCTAATTGATCCGGTTGAGTCGCCAAGTCATCGAGCTACCGGTTCAACCCGTTCAAAATCCACCATACTTTAAAAACACGAAAAAACTAAAACTCGGCTGGGTTTCGAGAACCGGGTTGACACAGGTCACTTTAAACCCGACGGGTTTAACCGGATTTCGAAAATATAAAACCCGGTTTAATTTAACTCTTTTTTTGACCGAAACCGTTTGAACCGGCCGGGTCAAAGTGAGTTTCAAAACATTGCTTTGAATAACATTAATTAACATGCCTAATTGCTATGTTAATTTATGCTTAAACTTACATCTCACACTGTACGGACAAAACAAAAAGCAAAAAGCCCAATGGCAATATCGTAAATACCCCCAAACTCCAAGCCCAATTCCACACCCTCACCCCTATAAATACAACCCTCACCCCTTCAGTTCAAACACCTCTTTAGAGAGAGAAACCAAAAAAAAATCCCTTATTTTTTTACTGCGTTTTTTTACTGCGTGTTTTTTTAAATTCCTTCAAATTAACGTCATTTTGAGGGTAAAAATTAGGGCTTTTTTAACCCTCTGGTTTTTGGAGGGAAAAAATTAGGGCTTTTTTTCTTAACTGTGTGTTTTTAGTGCGTGTTTTTTCAAATTCACCAAAATTAACCGTTCAATTTGTGATTTTTAGTCAAATTTGTGAAAATTTGAGGGTAAAGATTAGGGCTTTCTTCAACTGTGTGTTAAATTAGTCTCATTTTGAGTCAAATTTTGCTCACTGTGTTTTTTTACTGCGTGTTTTTTTCAAAAGTAGCCTTTTTTACTGTGTGTTTTTCAGTTTCTGAAAAAGGGTTTTTTCCTTTTTACCTAATTTGATGTGAAAATGAGCCAGTTAGGCTTTTTTTAACTGTGTGTGTGTTTTTAGTGTGTTTTTTTTATGAAAATGGGTGAAATGGGGGTAAAAGTATACCAGGGCGAAACCCTCTTAGGGGAGCTAGAAGCGATAGGTGGAGGGGGGTTTAAGAATAAGATGTTTCCGAAAAACGAGATTCGGATACATCATTTCTCGCAAGTGAGCGAGAGATGTTTGCCATTGTCGGTTTTGTTGACCATTTCGTCGTCTGCAGTCAGGTGTAAGCTTGAGTCGGCGGCGTCTAGTGTTAGGCAGCCGTTGTTGATTGATCTTCATTCCAATTGTTTCTATGAATTTAAGGTTGTTGTTTAGCTTATAATGTTGTTACGTGTTTGCTAAATTTCATGTTTAATTATGTTAAAGCCATTGTGTGTTAGCAGTAGTATAGATTTAGGTTATACCGTGCACAACAAACTCCCACTTGATAATGTGGTTTAGGGGTGTTGGGTGGGTGGGTGGGTGGGTGGGTGAGGGCGGGGGGGGGGGGGGGGGGGGGTTGTTTCGGCTTATATAGCTGGCTTATGGCTTATTTGGTTTTGGGCTTATGTTTCATAAGCTCACTTTTTGTGGCTTATTTTCAAACTTTATATAAGTTCATTATGACATAATGAACTTATATAAGCCGAAAAGTTTCAAAATAAGCCACAAAAAGTGAGCTTATGAAACATAGCCCAAAACCAAATAAGCCATAAGGCCGCTATATAAGCGTAAACAAACACCCCCTTAGAGTTTTGATACTTACGGTTTTTGTATGTGTCGTTTAGTTGATAATGCTGGTAAATTGAGGTTCAAATGTGTTAAAGTTTGGAATTTGGGTTGTTTCGGCTTATATAGTGGCTTTTGGTTATTTGGGTGGGAGGGTTGTTTCGGCTTATATAGTTGGGCTTATTTGGTTTTGGGCTTTTGTTTCATAAGGACTTTTGTTGCTTATTTTGAAACTTATATAAGCTTATCATGTCATAATAAGCTTAATAAGCCTAAAAGTTTCAAAATAAGTCACAAAAAAGTGAGCTTATGAAACATAGCCCAAAACCAAATAAGGCCGCTATATAAGCGTAAACAAACACCCCCTTAGAGTTTTGATACTTACGGTTTTTGTATGTGTCGTTTAGTTGATAATGCTGGTAAATTGAGGTTCAAATGTGTTAAAGTTTGGAATTTGGGTTGTTTCGGCTTATATAGCTGGCTTATGGCTTATTTGGGGGGAGGGTTGTTTCGGCTTATATAGCTGGCTTATGGCTTATTTGGTTTTGGGCTTATGTTTCATAAGCTCACTTTTTGTGGCTTATTTTCAAACTTTATATAAGTTCATTATGACATAATGAACTTATATAAGCCGAAAAGTTTCAAAATAAGCCACAAAAAGTGAGCTTATGAAACATAGCCCAAAACCAAATAAGCCATAAGGCCGCTATATAAGCGTAAACAAACACCCCCTTAGAGTTTTGATACTTACGGTTTTTGTATGTGTCGTTTAGTTGATAATGCTGGTAAATTGAGGTTTCAAATTTGTGTTTTTAAAAGTTTGGAATTTGGCGTTGTTTCGGTTATTAGCTGGCTTATGGCTTATTTGGGGTGGAGGGTTGTTTCGGCTTATTTAGTATGGCTTATGGCTTTTTTGGGTTTGGGATTATGTTTCTAAGCTCAATTTTGGTGGTTTTTTTCATAATCTTTATATAAGTTCATTATGACATAATGCAACTTATATTAAGCGAAAGTTTCAAGTATAAGCCTCTAAAGTGAGCTTTGATCATAGCCCAAAACCAAATAAGCCATAAGGCCGCTATATAAGCGTAAACAAACACCCCCTTAGAGTTTTGATACTTACGGTTTTTGTATGTGTCGTTTAGTTGATAATGCTGGTAAAATTGAGGTTAAAATGTGTTAAGAGTTTGGAATTTTTTTGTCGTTTTGTTTATATAGCTGATAAATTTGATGTTTTATATGTTAAAATTCTGATGTTATGCGCGCTGTTTAGTTGATAAAGTTGTTAAATTTAGTGAATTTGATATCAACTCAGGAAAAAGTTTTAATGTTTATGTTTTTTTACAGACGGCAGTAGTGGTGATTGGAGATGAAGAAGTGCATTTGGTTGCAATGCCAAGCAAATTAAAGAAATTTCCATGTTTCTGGTGTTGTGTGGTTCCAGCTCGATTATACAATGCGTGTTTAGGGATGTTGAATATGCGGTGTTTATCGATCGTGTTTGATCTTGACGAGACGTTGATTGTCGCGAATACGATGAAGTCGTTTGAGGATAGGATTGAGCTTTTGACTGGGTGGATTGGGCAGGAGTCTGATCCGGGTAGGGTGAATGGGATGACGAATGAGCTTAGAAGATATGTTGATGATCGAGCGTTGTTGAAACAGTATATTGAGAATGATGCTGTTACGGATAGTGGGGAGAGGTATACTGTGCAAATGGAGGCAGTTCCTGTGAACGCTGCTGGTAACGAGAATGTCGTTCGACCCATTATAAGGTTACCTGAAAAAAATTTAGTCTTGACCCGTATTAATCCCGAGGTTAGAACATTATGTATTGTCAGTGTTTTTGCTTGTATGAACTGTCATATGTTTGATTTAGGGTTTAAGGATTGATTTAGAAGCGTTAGGGTTCCCTAGATTCCTAGCAAAATGCATCTTAGAATGCTATGTGTTGTGGTTGAGGACGAAACTAATGATTAGCAGTCGTCTTTATTGAAGCTTATGTAGCTAAAGAAGAAACTCTAATGATTATGTTTCGTCTTTTTATAGTTAAAGGTTTTGACTGCAATAGATCTTGTTAGGTTTTGCAATGTCATTAATTATTCGTCTTTTGCACATAATGGTCTTATTGCATAATGCTGGATATAGAATGTCATTAATGTTGAAATTCATGCTGCTCATTTCGTCTTATATGGGTGGTTTTAGGAAGTTAAGAAAGTATGATAATGGGTTACATTAATCAGTTTTTGATTTTCTCAGTGTCTAATTATGGTCTAGCTTCATGGTAAACTTATGAACGAATAGCCACCCATATATCACTAAACTATGGAATTGCGCTCACTTGTAAAAAGCCCAATTTGGCGATACTGTATAGGGACTTCCGCTGAGGCCGAACAGGGCATGTTGCTAACTCACATACATGCTTGCTTTAATGGCTCATGCTATAATTAGAATTCACATGCTCTCTGTGATTTGTGGTGATTAGCTCATGCCCCATGACCTTTTTTTTACTTCTCTATTTGCAAGTCATTTTTTGGAGATTGTATTCACACTTATCAGGCCAAATTCGGACACACTATCTAGGTTCTAGGGACTGTTGAGGCCCACAGGGCTTGTTGCTGCACTCACACACATATGCGTGCGTATTTATGGTGCTTTAGAGGACCATTCTATAGATAGACTCGAATATTGTCTCTATTACAAGTACTATCTTTCTCATAATCACACAACTTATGGCATCTATATGTATGTACGGAGTATGAAGTTATTATGTTTGCACATATAAATGCACTCGTACAATGTATATGTGAATTTTCTAAGCTTTTGTCAGTTTTTATAATAATTTGTTTGCACGTACAGATTCGTGATACAAGTGTCCTTGTGAGACTACGACCCGCCTGGGAGGAATTGAGAAGCTATTTGATTGCAAAAGGCCGTAAAAGATTTGAAGTTCATGTCTGCACAATGGCTGAAAGAGATTATGCATTGGAGATGTGGAGGTTGCTAGACCCGGGGGCACGCCTAATTGCTCCAAACCAATTGTTGAAGCGTGTTGTATGTGTCAAATCAGGCAAGCATTCTATTCTGACTAAACAAATAGCTTAATTCACTTGCTCCGCAGCAATCATAACAGCAAATATTACAGTAGTTTGCATTTATGTATTCGACTCACCATCTTCCACACGTAAATCTTAATGCCTTGCTTCTTTAACCTTGTGTAGGTGCACGCAAGTCTTTGCTGAATGTATTCCAAGATCGAAACTGTCATCCAGGGATGGCTATGGTAATTGATGATAGGTTAAAGGTTTGGGAAGAAAAGGATCAACCTCGAGTTCATGTCGTACCTGCTTTCGCTCCTTATTATGCTCCACAAGCAGAGGTACTGTAAAGTTTAGTCTTGATTTCTTCATTTGATATAGTAAATGAAATCTTTTTTTCATATCAAATTTCTCTTGATAGACAGCAAATGCGGTACCTGTTCTTTGTGTGGCAAGGAATGTTGCATGCAATGTTAGAGGTGGTTTCTTCAAGTAAGATGGCTCTTTTATATTGTGCATCCGTTTTGGCCCTACTTACTGAAATACATTCAACGATACTTATGCTGTGTTTGGCAGAGAATTCGATGAGAATTGGCTAAGGAGACTTTCTGAATACGTCTATGAAGATGAAACATCAAATCTACCCCCTGCACCTGATGTTTCCAATTTTCTAATGTCAGAGGTGAGCGAATTAGACATCTCTAGGTGTAAATATTTCGTTTACTAATTCAATAATCTACAACATTGTCGAAAATAACATACAAGCTATGAATAGACTTGCAAAAGATAATAATCTTTGGCGTGAAATATAAAAAAGGGGATTAAAGATAATATGATAAATGATAAATATTTACATATATAGAAGTTGGCAGTCGAGATGTTTATCTCGTTGTTACAAATAAACAATAAAATAATTATCTAAAGGGTACAAAGAAAGCTATTGAAGTTTTGTCTTACTGGAACATTTTGCATGTCTTTATTGCTGACCGATTCACCACCTAGTGGACCGAATAAGAGAACTAAAAAAATCTTATCAAACGACCAACACTCCTGACCGAATCAGGGCGAGGCCCATTAAGTGGCTATCGAACATATTCTTATTCTACAAAGACTTGGTTTTCAGGATGCCAGTTTTGTACCAAATGGGAATACAAATGCCCCAGTGACAGAAGGGATGAATGGTCCTGAAGTTGCGCAAAGACTGAATCAGCAGGTAGCCTTTCCAAAATAAGCAAATCCAAACACTATCTCGTGAAGTGCTAATTTTTAAGCAGAAAAACTAAGCAACCCCAAACACACTCGCAGACCGTTTCTTTCACAACAAGCTCTACATAGAATAAACTAATTTTCGTTGCTTTCAATTTTAACCTTTCTCAGGATTCCAGAAACGTGGACCCAAAATCTGAGAGACCCCAGGTGTCGGTTTCAAATGCTAGTATCCACGGGCCACCATCTTCCCGACCATTGATTCCTTTAGAAAGTATGCATTCATAAAACATCTCTTCACTCACACACACGGGTATTTAAATTGGTTGATCTTTTCTTAGTATAGTTTTTCTAATTTTTGTGCAGAGCCTAGCTTACTTGGCCCCATTCAGGCACCTGA